>JAXBDA010002087.1:6938-46352 GCA_036023075.1 Gaultheria prostrata | reverse complement strand
ATGCCGAGGGCATTTGGCTCGGGCGGTTGCGACCTCGACCTTGTGAGCACAGGACGGAGTGCGCTGGGGCTCGGCGCCGAGCGCGCCCGACAGCCTGCAGCAAGCATTCATGGCACTCACCTACTAGTCAGAGGGCTACGCCTGCAGCATCACGTGGGTGCCTGGTGGCTTCTCCTACACGATTTGGCTCAGTGAGTGACAGATATGACATAAGCCAAATCGCGGTGCTCGAGGGCAGCCGAGGTATAAATGCTTGTTGCAGGGCCATACGTGATGGGACTGGAGTGACAGGAGTGGGTAGCGCGCGTGAGCTACCCGGGGGGCGTGGGAGGCACGCCCCACTACGCCTATAAATACCCCACACACCTACCGTATTAAAGGCGGTCTCTCTCTTCATTAAAATCTCTTTTTACTCACTTTCTCTCTCTACATTGATCACTTCGTCTTCTCCGATCACTTACTAGTCCGTCGGAGTGCCGTCCCGGACAACCACCGTCCGGGCTAGGCACTAACACGGTTGTTTAGTGTGCAGGTTGTCTCCTTCGGTCAAGAGCTAGGATCTCGGCGAGGCCGCAGCGGCTCCCCCCTTCCTTCAGCACCCAGGACGGTCCAAAGAGGTCATTCCGGCGAAGCTTCCCCCACAATTGGCGACTCCGCTGGGGAAAGGCGTTGTCCTTCCCAGCCTCTCTATTCTCTCTAGTGGTGGTTCTTCCCTCACTCAGACCTCTTTCAACCAAGCCTTCTAGCCATGGCTGACCTCACTCTTGGTCTGGATGCCTTTGATGTCAACGGTAACTTCGTCACACAAAGCTCACGTCGGAGATACCACGAAGTCAGAAGTGACTTGGGCCTCTCCCTCTCTCCCATGTTAAATAGAGATGGAACCGTCACGGCGGCATCTACCGCCGCCGGCACCAGCGTGGCCGGAGCTAACAACAACGTCCTCTTCCACATGGACGGCGGTGTAAGATCTTTGCGGGATCTCACGACACCGGCGAGTCCTCACACAGCACTGCCGCCTCCCCCTCCTCTCACAATGGAGGCTGAAATGGCCATCTTGAGGAATGAGATTGCGTTGCTAAAAAAGGCTCGGCACCCACCTGTATCCACTCGGCCAGGGGGCGGGCGAGGTCTCGGAGAACGCAGACGGCCGCCGCCGCGACCGAGAGCGGTAGAGCTCAGTTGTTTTCACGCCTCGGCACAATGGTCGAGGTGGACAGTCAGGGGACCGCGCACGTCATCCTACCAAGGCATACAATGACGAGAGATCTCGTAAGAGATGAAGCTCGACGAATGGCGCGCCCGGCATACAGTGCCACGACGTCGAGCGACAGGACCCCGAACCAAGCTAATTCACATGACGAGTAGGACCAATAGAACGCTCGGGACCTGGAGCGACGTCTTAACCGAGGAAAAGCTCCTGCAGTTGGTGCAACCGACCGCAGGGGGAATGACCACCCAAACGGCTCAGAGGAGAGGAGAGATGGTGGCCACCCTAGCCGATCGGAGGGACGACCGTCAGCCCGGCCGATCGCTGGATCGGAGGGACTCCCGGGGACCTGAGCCTTCGATGGAACGGCAGGCAGCCTCGGGTGGCAGAGCCAACACCAGAACCAGCGAGGGCCTTCACCCCGAGGAAACGTACGATCTGCGCAACGAGGGGGGCAATATGGTGTTAATGAACACACGGACAAGGGAGACAAAGACGCTCTTCCCCGAGCCCGAGACTAGGGCTCCGGCTTTGAACGAGATCAACAAGGAACAGCCGCACAAGAGGCGATCTTCCGAGCGCAGCAATATACCCCCCGCCGACCACGAATGCCCACAGGATGCTAGGGCACCCCCGAAGCGTGTGTGTGGGGGGTACCAGACGGTAGACCTCAATCGCCCCGGGTCGAGCCCGGCCAGCGAAAGATTGGATAAGGCTCGGCAGTCACCCTTCACTAGGGGGATCGTTGAGGCGCTCCCTCCCCAGGGTTCAGGCTCCCGAAGTTCGATAAATACGAGCCGAGCACGGATGCCCTCAATCACGTGCAACAATACCGGCAAATAACCGAGCTCTTCGGTTACAGCGATGCGATCATGTGCAAAACCTTCTCGATGAGCCTCGGGAGTGTTGCACTCCTGTGGTATAGCAGGTTGATGCCAGGGTCCATCAGCGGTTACGACGAGCTCGAGAGCGCGTTCACGTCTCGGTTTGTAACCAGCAATGTGCAACCAAAGACGATCGACGCGCTGATCACAATGAGAAGGGGCTCGGAGGAGGCCCAAAAGGACTACGTCGCCCGGTATTGGGAGATATACAGCCTGGTTAAGGACTGCGACCAGAAGATTGCTGCCACGTCTTTCAAGATCGGGCTGGACGACACGTCCGAGCTCTTCAAAGAGCTCATTCTCTGCCCACCGAAAGATATGAGGGACTTGATGATCACCGTGGAGAAATTCAGAGATTACGAAGAAGTCCTCCTTAGTAGGTCCTCCAAGGCCATGGCGGTCAGGGGCCCGCCTAAGGAGGCCAAGAAACAGGTGAATAACGTCAAAAAGGGATATAAAGGAAACAACGGCGGTGGTAATGGAGGATACGGCGGTGGATACCGAGAAATCAACGGCAATAGAGGGGGAGGATGGGAAAGACCTCCCCGGAACGACAACGATTACGTTGCCGAGACCCCCGGTCTTCAAGGAGCCAGTCTATAAACTCCTAAAGGTCATTGGCAAAAAGAAGTGGTTCGACTGGCCGGAGGAGAAGCTGGGCTCGGACGAGACCTACAGGGGAATATGCTCCTACCATGAAGAAAAGGGGCACTATACTACCGCCTGCTGGCCATACAAAGCACTACTCGAGCGTCTCGTCGATCAGGGCCACCTGGACGAGTGGATCGATCGGACGAGGACCCCGCCCCGAGCCCGGGTCGCCGTCCCCTACAACTTCAGGCACCGCCGTTGCTCCCTCAGCCGAGGGTGATCGGTGGAGTCGTCGAAGTTATCCACGGGCCGGTCAGTAAGTCCCGAGCCGACGCCATGCACGAGGAACTCCTGAGGGTAGAGGCGGCGATGGAAGTAATGACCTTGGGCCGCGCGCCCAAACGAAAGTATGAAGAGCCCGTGGAACCTTGGTCAATCACCTTCACGGAGCAGGACCTGGATGGCCTCCAGCTGCCCCATGATGATGCCCTCGTTGTAGAAATCGAAATCGACCATCTCACTGTTCGAAGGATCTTGGTCGTTCAGGGAAGTTCAGCAGATGTCCTCTACTACTCAGCATACAGAGCGCTGGGGCGGACCAAGGAGGAACTCAAGCCTACCGAGGTCCCGTTAGTTGGATTTGCGGGCACACCAGTATGGCCGCTCGGTTCGATCACACTCCCGGTCTGGGCGGGCTCGGTCCGATTGGAGGTGGAGTTCACGGTTGTGAGCTCCCCGAGCCCGTACAACGCTATCCTCGGTAGGGGGTGGCTCCACGGGATGAAGGCCATAGCCTCAACGTTGCATCAATGCGTACGGTTTATTGGAACGTCGGGGTGGCAGGAAACAGTCAGAGGCAACCAAATGGCCTCCAAGAAATGCTTTGTCAACGCCGTGCGCATGAAGGATCGGAAGGAAACCAGGCCACCGAAACAAGTACAGTGGATCGAAGCTACCGACGACACTCCGATTCTGGATGATGTCGGCATCATGGCGGAGGATAAGTCGGTTGAGGATCTCGTCAAGGCCCCATTCAATGAGGACCAGAGCAGGTATTTCATGGTGGGATCCGAGCTCCCGAGCGCGGAGCGCGACGAGTTGATTGCCTTCCTCAAGGACAACATTGAGGCATTTGCGTGGACCCCGTATGAAATGCCGGGCGTAGACCCAGGTTTCATCGCCCATGCCCTCAACGTTGATCCGGCTAGGAGGCCGGTGGTGCAGAAGCCGAGAAAGTCCTCGGCATTACACGCCGAGGCGGTGATCGAGGAAATCGACCGCCTTATTGAAGCTTAGTCGGTCCGAGAAGTCGTGTACCCTACCTGGCTGGCCAACACCGTCGTGGTTAAAAAGAAGAACGGCCAGTGGCGGATGTGCGTGGACTACACCAACCTGAATGATGCTTGCCCCAAGGATTGTTTTCCACTACCTCGGATAGACCAGCTGGTGGATGCCACGGCTGGGCACGCCCGGCTGAGCTTCATGGATGCCTACCGAGGGTACAACCAGATCGCCATGGACATCATGGACCAAGAGAAGACGGCCTTCATCACGCGGAGGGCGACCTACTGCTACCGGGTCATGCCCTTCGGCCTAAAAAATGCCGGGGCAACCTACCAACGGATGGTGTCCAAGATGTTTAACAAGCAGCTCGGAGATATCATGGAAGCATACATCGACGATATGGTCGTTAAGAGCAAGTATGCCGAGGATCATCTCGGGGATCTAAAGAAGATTTTTGGAATACTGAAGGTGCACAGGCTTCGGCTGAACGCCGAGAAGTGCGCCTTTGGCGTTGGCTCGGGGAAATTTCTGGGGTACCTGGTCACTCGACGGGGGATCGAGGCCGATGCAAACCAAATCACTGCCATCCAAAATCTCGGAGCGCCAACGACGATCAAAGAGGTGCAGAGGCTGACTGGGATGGCGGCGACATTGAACCGATTCATTAGCAAGTCCTCGGACGTATGCCGCCCTTTCTTTCAATCCATCAAAACCAGCAAGAGGGCGTTCGAATGGACGGCCGAGTGCTACGTTGCGCTGGCCGAGCTAAAGAAGTGCATGTCACGGGCACCCCTCCTTGTCACCCCGACAGGGGATGCGGATCTTTATCTTTATCTAGCGGTCTCGGAGCACGCTGTGAGCTCGGCGTTGGTCAGGCAAGAAGGCTCGGAGCAGCAGCTGATCTACTACTCGAGCAAAACCATGTTGCCAGCCGAGACCAGGTACCTGTCGATTGAGAAACTGGCACTCGCTCTTATAACTGCAAAAATGAAGTTACTCCCTTATTTCCAGTGCCACACCATCATTGTGATCACCGAGTACCCACTACGTGCCATCCTGAGGAAGGCTGGCCTCTCGGACAGAATATGTAGGTGGTCACTGGAATTGGCTAACTTTGATGTCCGGTATGAGCCTCGAACGGCCATTAAGGGGCAGGCGTTGGCCGACTTCATTGCCAAGCTCACGCCCAGGATGGATGCTGACGTTAAGGCCAACAATTATGATGCCAAGGGCTCAAGTAACCCACTTCCGAGAACACCGGCCCCGGAGTATACCGACTTCATCTTGAAACGTTCGCCACCTCGGACCGCCAAGGTCTACACCGGAGATTTCTGGCACATGCATGTTGACGGTGCTTCAAACAGCCGAGGGGCGGGTGCGGGTATCATCCTAATATCCCCCGAGGGAACACTCCACGAGTACGCTATGAGCATCGAGTTCCCCTCTACTAACAATGAGGCTGAATACGAGGCCCTCATCGCTGGCCTGAGCATCGCTAAGGGCCTCGGCGTTGACGAGGTGCACGTCTTCAGTGACTCCATGCTCATCGTCAATCACTTGA
The DNA here is from genome assembly GCA_036023075.1 of Gaultheria prostrata. Classification (NCBI taxonomy): domain Eukaryota; kingdom Viridiplantae; phylum Streptophyta; class Magnoliopsida; order Ericales; family Ericaceae; genus Gaultheria; species Gaultheria prostrata. Next base: position 40,822 of record JAXBDA010002087.1, on the reverse strand, counting down.
ATAGCGAGTACGAGTCTGGAGACTCTCGGATGCTCAAGTACATCAGCCATGTCAAGTATCTCGAAAAAGACTTCAAGAGAGTTGGCTTTCAGCACGTAGGACGCGAGCACAACGCTCATGCTGACACCCTCGCCGCGCTCGGGTCCGCATGCTCGGAATTCACCGGGAATCGAACGATTACCCTCGGAGACATTCCGAGCCCCAGCTTCGAGCCTGGGGCTGAGGACGTCATGTGCGTTACCCTCGGCCCCAGTTGGATGGACACCCTCGTGGCCTATCTTCGCAATCAAACACTCCCGACGGATAAGAAGGAGGCCCACCGTATCCGCTGTCAATCCGGATCCTATCTCATCTCGAACAGCGGGCAGCTCTACCGCCGCACGTACATGGGACCGGACCTCCGAGTCCTTCACAAACTTAAAGTCCCCCAAGTCTTGCACGAGCTGCATGCGGGCAGTTGCGGTTGCCACTCGGGGGGTCGGTCCCTAGCCGAGCGCGCGGTCACGCAAGGCTATTGGTGGCCCAAGATGAGAAAATTGGCCGAGGCATACATGAAGCAATGTGAGGCATGCCAAAAGCATGCCCTCCTTCTGAACCAGCCGACCCTCTCACTCCAGCCCATCACAAGTCCCTGGCCTTTTGCTCAGTGGGGGCTCGACATTGTTGGAAAGCTACCTACAGCCCCCGATGGATTCAAGCATTTGATCACCGGGACGGACTACTTTACCAAATGGGTTGAGGCCGAGCCCTTGATCCATATCACAGCTGCCGAGGTCGAGCAGTTTATATGGACGAACATCATTTCCAGGTTCGGCATGCCTTATGCTATCGTCTCCGACAACGACACCCAGTTCGTTGCCGAGGCTGTTTAAAGACTTTGCACGAGGAAGAACATCCGAACCTACCATTCTACCGTGGCCTATCCCCAGGGCAATGGCCAGGCCGAGGCTTCCAATAAGTCCATCTCCTCCGGCATCAAGCGCCGCCTCACCAACAAAAGGGGAAAATGGGTGGACGAATTGCCTAAAGTGCTCTGGGGCTACCGGACCACCCCTCGGCGCGGCACTGGCAGGACGCCATTCTCCATGGCCTACGGTATGGAGGCCGTCCTTCCCCTCGTTGCCACCACACCCACCGATCGCACTGAGGCCTTCCACCCGGCCACTAACGATGAACACATTGCTGCCGAGCTCAACCACATCGAGGACCTCTGCGATGAGGCACACATCAAGTATGCTGCCTATCAACAGGAGGTCGCTCGGGGGTACAATAAGCACGTACGGGCTCGGCCGTTTGCCATCGACGACCTCGTTGTACGACAGGTGGTCCAGCAGAAGAACAAGAAGAAGTTTATGCCCAACTGGGAGGGGCCGTTCTGTATCACATCCAAAGTTGGCTATGGGGCCTATCAACTTGCCGAGATGGACGGCACGACTGTTAGTAATCCGTGGAATACCACAAAACTCAGAAAATTCTATGGATAGGATCCTTTCTTTATCATTTTTTCTATCTTTTTAGTCTCGGGCGGTTTGTTATGCCGAGGGCTATCCAAGTGTTAATGTTAAGATCCTTTTCGGTTACTTTTTTGTTCTCGCGTTGTTCTACTCATTCAGTGTTGAGCGTTCGCTCGAACGACATCGTTTAACTACGTGATCGGCACGGGTCACCCGGCACGGCGTTCGGTTGAACGGGTGCTCGGATTCGTTTGCTTATCATTCTGTCATTGTCACGTTCGGTTGAACCTGTGACCATCATGCCTCCCCTGTCTCGGCCGCGGGCTATTAGACAGGGGACATTCCTACACCATCACGATCGGGGCTCGGATTTGGGGCGCCTGGCTGATAGGTACACTTGCTGCCGTTGTGTGCAATTCTTCTAACACTTTGCTTCGGCAAAAGGCAGGGGGGCTATCCTTGCACCTGGCCTTTCACCGAAGCAGGGGGTAAGGGTACGCTTCGCTCATACTTAGCAAATTTCATAATTTCATACAATTCAAGAAAGTTGAACTACGCTTACACTTAGAAAAGCTTCTAACATTCAAAGCAGTGAGATGCAACAAGCAAAGAAAGGACATCCATTCAAACAAAACAGAGTAAGGGCTCGGCAGTAGCGCAATGTTCGGCGCCGGCCCCTTAACAAAATCCCTGTTTCACATTACATCAAGAGTACTGGCAATGGTATGCTGTTCGGCCAGTCTCTGAAAGCAAAATTCCTAACTACTCCTAAAGCAAAAAACAAGAAACAAGAAACAAACAAAAAGGGGGAAGGAAGGAAGAAGAGTCCTAGGCATTGGCAGCGGAATCTCGGTTCTCCCCCGCGCTGTTGTCACCCTCGGCTTCATCTTCCAAAGGCATTTCGGGCACCACTGGCGTCGGAACGTCGGGGATGGCCCGAAGGGGAGAATCAGCCGGCACTTGAGAGATGTCAAGGCCCCGAACGATTGCCGCAGGCCAGCACTCGAAGTAGCCGAGAAGATAGCTCTTTTTAAAAGCTTTCTCCTCGTTGTCAAGCGCCTCCTGGGCGAATCGCTCAAGGGTCTCGTTTCCTCCTCGCTGATACCCGTTTGCGTCCGCGGCCTTGAGGTCCTCCTGGTGCTCTTCCCGGGCTCGGATAAGTGCCAGCTCGACATCCTTGACCTTTCCCTCCGCCACCTTGGCCCGGTGCTCGACATCAGCCTTCTCCTTGTTGAGAATGTCCAGCTGCTTCCTTAGCCCTTCCAGGAGCGCCAGGTCCTCGGTGTGGCATTTCTTCTCGGTGGCAAGCTGCTGCTCCGCCAGGATTTTCTCATTACCGAGAGCCAGCACCTCGTCCCCGAGAGCAAGTGCGCCCTGGCCAGCATGTACGACATGAAGCACAAAACAGGAATTAGAATGTGCCGAACATAAAAGCTGAATCAAAAGTTAAATAGAGGGAGGCTTACCCGAACAATGTCGGCGCAGAGATCTACGTAGTTCTCCTCGACGCCCCTTGGGACCTGCTCCATGTCTTTCTGAAGGGCTATGCCCTTCAAGAGGGTGACGGCAACCTTCTTGTCTGTCCGGACGCTGGCCGTCCTTTTCACGAGCACGCCCCGAGCAGTTTTGAACACCGGTGCGAAGAGGTTGCCGGCTTCAACCGAGCCCAGCGGTGTGCTCCCGGTCGGAGTGGCAGACACAGGAGCTGGGCCCCTCGGAGGGGGGCCTCGGGGAGGGGACAGCGGTGACGGCGGTGGCAAGATTATAACTGAGGGAGATTGGGGTAGAGTTGGGTCCCCCCCGGCAGCTGCTTCTTCCACCCTTTGCCTTTTGTTTGGTTGTTGAGACGCGGATGAAGAGCCAGCCGCGGTCTGCCCCCTTTGCTGCCGAAGCTTCCGCTGGGTGTCCCTCAGGTTACCCCCGCTCGCCATCTCAGTCTCGGTCGGTGTGTTTGAAGTAAGGGCCCTCGGTCGCTGCCTAGCCCTTGGGAGCCTTTCCCGGCCGACTAGATCCTCGATCGCGAGCTCAGGGTCCAAATGCCGCTCCTGCCTCGGTTTGGTCCTTGGAACTGGACCCTTGGTTCTTTTTGTGTAGCCCCGGTAGGTGGGTTCGTAACCTAGGATCGCCGAGGCTGTCCTCCCTGGAATCCTGAAGATGGCGTCAATGGCTTTGTCGTTGGCGTCGTCGGAAAGCCTCTTCGTGATTTTCCCACAGACTGCATTGTGAAAACAAAATGCGTTAGTGCTCGGCAATATTCAATAAGCGACAGATCAAAACAGGCAAATGAAACAAGACTGAAAAGATAAGTGAAATCAATTAAGGCATCTACGCTCGGCTACCTGGACTGCCCCGACTCCAAGGGATCAGATATACATGCGGCTCCGTGGGTCCCCAAGTGAAGGTCCCCTTGACTATCACGAGCTCACACGCGTGACGCTCGGAATCCGAGAGCTCGCCGACTAGATACGGGTACTCGGAGCGGATCGTGAAGTAGTACCTCCCGTAGGCCCCGCTCCGAGATGCGGTATAGACGGCCGTAAGGTCGTGCAAACTGAAGTCCAGGTTGTTGGCCTCCTTCAGCTTCGCCACCGAGCATATGATTTGGTATATGTTGGTAGTAAGCTGGTGGGGGGCGAGACCGTAGGCGTGCAAAAATTGGCGCAGCAGGCGCGGAAAAGGGAAAGTCAAACCTCCCTCGGTAATTGCCATAAGGGGGACGGTGATTTGGTCCTCTCGATAGTAGATCCGGTTGTCCGAGGGCCTTGATATCTCGACATCGTCAGGGATGCCGTAGTCCCTCTTAAAAGCAGTGAGTGCCTCCGGGCTCCCGTTAAAGTACTCGGAGACGTACTTACAGGACCCGTGCTTAGGGTTCGGTGGGGGAATCGACTCCCAGTCGTCCCCGTACTCGATCCCTTGGTGACTGACGGGAACGTCCTCAGAGCCCTCGGGCGATTGAACGTCGGTTGATGTGTCTTCGGCAGCTTCATCACCCATCACCGTGGTCTCGGTGGGGTTAGAACTGGCTCCGTCCCCAGCGTCGAGATCTTCCACGTCCATAAGGTCCACCGCGACTGGCTGTTTGCCCTTTCTCCCAGCCGTGGTGACCTCCATTACCTCCGAATCCGAGGAGAAGTCCCCGCCAAGATCGGGCAACACGTCTGGGTCAATCCTAGGCGAAAGAGGATCGACTTTTGCAATGGGGGATCGGGAGCTAGGGGTCGAATCATTGGGGGTAGGAGGTGCTTCGGACGCTCCTGCGCCCGATCCTGACTCTATCCGAGAGGCGTCTTTCTCCATTGCTTCCCTCTCGGCGGCTTTCCAATCCTTGGGACGTATAGCTTTGAGGGGCGGGATGCACAAAGGGGTCAGACGGAATCTGTGGTCAAGATTCTTGATGTACTCTAGATGAAGGCGGTGTTTGGTCTCTGGATCGAGTGTAGGATCTTCCAAGAACTCAAGTTCTTTGCACAAAGGCCGACCCGAGCTCATCCAAGCTGGAACCTACATAGGGTACGGATGAGAAGAGCAAACCGTCAGCTATATGCATCGGTTAGGACGGCTCGGCCTGTGCCGAGCCCTCACACGTCATAAAGGTAGAGTCAACTTATGCCTAATGGGCAGCAGGCACGGAGCTTTGTGTCAGAGGTCAGCTCTCGCAGGTTCTCAATCAGCGCTCGGGTCGGAGCGCGGGGAGCGTTATCGACGTTACTATGGACTCAGAAGTCAGCCACCGTGCGCCGTCGCACACGACTACCGGAAAACTCAAACCAGGGGTGGGGAAAGCCATAAAACCCCAAAAAATCTACTTCTAAGGCATAAACAAACATAGAAATGGAGAGAAACACAGAAAATGAGGAGGAAAGGAAGGTATTACCTCGATTCTTGTGAAAGACGAAGATCCGGTACGGCGGTTCGCGGTGGAGCACGACGGAGCAAGGCTTGAAGACGGTGAAGCACGGCGGAGCAAACTCAGGAGCAAGAGAGGCAGAGTAACGGTGCCTCTCTCTCTCCCCCTTCTCCTATTTATAGAGGATGGGGTGGGGGTAGGTTCAGGCCCCCATTAATGGGGTGCATTAATGGTGCCGCTTCGGATACGAAATGACGCACCCCGTAGCCAACCAAAGGGTGACAGCTGTCATCATGCTCAGAGTCATGATGGCCGCCGCTCGGGAGTCAAAGCGTCAGGATGCCGAGCCAATAGGAGCGCGACATTTGTCCCACGTTCAAAACCATTTGGGCGGGAAATTGAGGCGGTGTCGTTCGGGCGAACGGCACTGTGACACGTGGCACAAGACCACGTGGTGTGACAGGGGCTCGTGCCTCCAGCTATACCATACCGTCACATCAGGAGTAGGTTCCGAGGCAGCGTCACATCACGTATCATTTCACAGCCCGGCCCAGCACGCAATGCCCCGAGCCTGACGGACCGTGACCGGGGACTTGGGGAGCTTCCTCCTACCCTCGAATCAATTTTTGGTCAAAGCGCTAGGCCGCGGAGTCACGCCGCTCGGAGAAATCAACCCCCTCAGATGCCGACCGCACGCCGAGAGGGTTGAAGGGCTATTGTAGCGGTCGAGCTCACCATGGTCCGTCTTGCCCCTACCCACTGCGGGGTTCACCCCTTTTGACCCAAACCAACGATAGCCGGTGTTGTAACGCGTGGCCGAGACCGCGCCTGTGAGCGCTCGGATGCATGATGCCACGGACGTAGCCCGAGGACGGGGCGCAGTTGGGTGCGGAGTGGCACCCCAGTCCGTCCTCGGTAGAGGGTAGCGCTCGGGGGAACGTTTGGCAGCCCCGCCGAAGCAATGCCGAGGGCATTTGGCTCGGGCGGTTGCGACCTCAGCCTTATGAGCACAGGACGGAGTGCGCTGGGGCTCAGCACCGAGCGCGCTAGACAGCCTGCAGCGGGCATTCATGGCACTCACCTACTAGTCAGAGGGCTACGCCTGCAGCGTCACGTGGGTGCCTGGTGGCTTCTCCTACACGATTTGGCTCAGTGAGTGACAGATATGACGTAAGCCAAATCGCGGTGCTCGAGGGCAACCGAGGTATAAATGCTTGTTGCAGGGCCATACGTGATGGGACTAGAGTGACAGGAGTGGGTAGCGCGCGTGAGCTACCCGGGGGGCATGGGAGGCATGCCCCACTACACCTATAAATACCCCACACACCTACTGTATTAGAGGCGGTCTCTCTCTTCATTAAAGACTCTTTTTACTCACTTTCTCTCTCTACATTGATCACTTCGTCTTCTCCGATCACTTACTAGTCCGTCGGAGTGCCGTTCCGGACAACCACCGTCCGGGCTAGGCACTAACACGGTTGTTTAGTGTGCAGGTTGTCTCCTCCGGTCAAGAGCTAGGATCTCGGCGAGGCCGTAGCGGTTCGCCCCTTCCTTCAGCACCCAGGACGGTCCAAAGAGGTCATTCCGGCGAAGCTTCCCCCACACCAACCATACCACATATCAATCACTTCCGGTGGTTAATTGGCTACCCATGACTATTATCCATACCAAATCCCTCCTTTACTCTAGGCATGTGATCAAATTGCAGGTTATGTAACACCGGCACCAAAAACACGATGCATATCCTCAGAGATTGCCCCATCGCTGCAAACGCTTGGGATTTAATTGGCATCCCTATGACCTTACCTTCTTTTTTGGGGATCATTTCGAGGGGTGGCTCAAAACGAACACTTAATCAACTCTGTTGCATATATCAACAATATGTTGGGGTTTCCTTTCTTCGTTTACTTATTGGTTATTTTGGAAAAATCGTAATGACCATGGATTTAATCCAAACGACATCAATTTTAGCCATTACAAAAACAATTGTAGCTCAGTCCATGGATTTCCATTCTATCATCGCACCCCAGTATTCAAGTCATCTGGATCATACCATTAACCGTGGGTTGAAACCTACCAATTTTGGGGTCCTCATGGCTCAAGCTCAACGCGGATGACACCTCTAAAGGAAATCTATGACAATCTGATATGGGGGATTCATCAGAGATCATCTGAGCAAACTGGGTTGGTGGGTTTTGTCGCAACATCGGCCATACATCAGCTTAGCTACAGAAATATGGGGCTTTTGTGGAGGTCTCATGTTAGTAATGGAATAGTTGGAACTCTATGTGCATAGACTAGAACTCCAATTGGGCATTGTCTTTTTAGCCATCTCATCCATAATTGCAGGTTTATGCTGGAGCAACTGGGAAAGTTCCAAAGGTGATGCATGCCTTTTGTGAAGCAAACAAATGCATCGATCCGTGGGCAATTTTGGAAAGTAGTCAATCGATGGGCTTAGTTAAATGTGAATATGCACCTATTTCTATCTATAATGTTATGTTTAATGACTCGAGGGATTGAATTTCCCCGTTTTTCTAAGAATATTAGAGGATATTTTGAGTTGTATGATCATGAAAACACAATCCTTGGGGTTAAGTGTAGTATGGTATTTTTGGTGTGCTTGTAAAAGCTTTGGTGGATTATTAATTGTGTTGTGAATATTTGATTATTCATTGCTTTTACGATATTTTTTTTTTGTTTGAATGAGTGTCGATGTTCGATAAATATAAATTTCTGCTCCACCTTTTCATAAGGGGGTCGCCTCAGATGATCTTCCTTCCAAAACATGTCAACATCGAATAGTTTTTCCTATATAAAATAGGGTGTTAAGAAGGTACTGGACAATTTGGTTTACGCACTTACTAAAATCTGTCTTGACTGTTAGATAATCTTATAGAATAATCAAAATTTCATCTGGACCAACTCTGAATGCTCGGTTTGATTTGAAGCGAAAATGATCACTTTATTTCGAAAATTTGTAGGAAATGATCACCATCATCACCACTTGTGGCGGAGCTAGGAGCCATGCATGGTTTCAATTGGGATATGGCACCCGAATGAATATAGTACGTTATAAGTATCAAAAAAATTGGTACATTTTCATAGGTTAATCATCAATCAACATACTTACTATTCGAAAAAATACACTTGTTCTAAGATTAACTTACAATATATAAGGAAGGCGATCTAATGAGGGATCCCTCAACGAGCTAAGTTGCGGACCTCCACTTTTCAGACCAAATTTCGACAATCCGAACCGTTAGATGTGTTTAAAAAGTATTTTTAAGGGTCCCCCGAGAAATGAGCAAAACAAAATACCCGGAAAGGCTTGATCGGAGCAGTTTTTCATAAAACTGCATTTATAGCGTTTTTATGAAAAACTGTTCCGATCAAGCCCTTCCGGGTATTTTGTTTTGCCAAATTCTCGCGGGGACCCTTAAAGACACATTTTAAACACATTTAACGGTTTGGATTGTCGAAATTTGGTCTGAAAAATGGAGGTCCGCAACTTAAGCTCGTTGAGGGATCCCTCATTAGATCGGGACTCCAATATATAATACCTAAAAAGTACACATTTTCATTGGTTAATTACTTAACATTATATAATACCCGAAAGAATACATATGTTTTGTAGAATAACGCTGTTTTCCTATAATACAAAATTACTTTTTTTGGGTCGTGGCATGTGCCTCTCCTACCACTTGTTGCCTCCTCCTCTGATGAACTCCAGCCGTGACAAAGTCAAGATTTGAACACGGGAGTGGCACATTCGATGAGTCTACTTATGTTATGCCTCCAAATATTTGCGTTGTCTGATACTCTTACAAAAAGCGAAAATCTTACTTATCACCAAAAGTTTGAAATTCCTACTTTCAAGCTGCTTTCCAGTCTTTAATGAATGGATTCTTTTGTAATTGAGACATTGTAATCGCACCACTTGTAAAGTTGTTCATTACTCCATCCGTCTCATTTTATTTCTCTACTATTCTTTTTGCCTCTTAATTTGTGTCTATTGCCTATATCTTTCAATCTATAATTTTTTTTTTTGAGATTTTAGGAAATTCATATTATAGAACAAATTAAAATTTATCAAATAAGATCTATGTTGTATATTTTATTAATATTTATATTGAAAGATATAGACAATAGACATAAAAGAGACAAAATAAAACGGAGGGAGTATTAATTAGTAGTACGTCTTCTATTAAAAACAAAAGCTTCAACCATGTACGCAAGTTGATCTTTTGAAAAAAAAAAAAAAAAACCATGCACGTAAGTACCTTTCAATCCTTCCCCGTGTTTCCTCAAAAGAAAGAAAAAAAAAATCCTTGAACAGAAATAAAAAAATTCAAGCAAGCAAAACAATCGCTCATGGCATCCTCGATCTACAAAATGCCTCACAGATGGAGGGAATTCGTCACAAGCAACCAATTCTTCATCTTGTCGCAAACCTAATCTCGCAATTCAAATGCCTAAATGCAAGGGCGGTTCAAGGACAATCTACCTCGGGTTAACCCAGTGCTCTGTATTTAACAACATAAGTGCAAATTTAAATACATTAATCAATGCTCTGCATTTAACAACATAAACTTTTCCTATGGACATAAGCGAAAAGAACTTTGTCGACTTCGACATGTTGAGTTGTTCAAAGGAGATTGATTTGTGGGTAATTTTTTGAATAAGTGTTCATTTTGTTTTTGGTTGGGTGTTCATTTAGAATGGATTGGGCAACACACAGAAAAATAAGGTGGGCTAAAATTTACGAAACTATAATTTTACATAATTTTTTTTTTCTCTTTTTCTACAACCCCACCTGGCTGCAGCCGAGGTTAGCCCAATAGTATATCCGCCTTTGCCTAAATGTATGCGCAATGGAGCTAGCAGCGCGCAATCCTCTATGGTAATAAAACAATATTAATGTGGTAGTTATTAGTTGCAGTATATGTAATTACTCAATTAATAAGATGTCAATTATCACATGGTAACGTACGTTGTTTGACAAATTGGTGCAGTCTAACATGGACACGGTGGTTGTTGAGACTTTAGAGTTGCTTTTCCCCTCACGATTGTTCTATGATTTATATCACATTAACATCCATTTATTTGAAATGTTCCTGAAAAAACATTGCGTATGGAGTTTGTGTAAGGCCTTGAGCCAATTCTTTTATCACAATTTCTCGAACAAGAGGGCCACGTAGACACTACTAAAATAATGATCCGGTTTAAAAAACGAAAACTTTAAAAAAATTGCCGAACAATTTAAATTGTTTTTCACAAGTTACTAAATAGCAATGAGTTTTGTTTTTAAAAAAAAAAAAAAGAAGAAGAAGATTTTTTTGAATTTGTTCCGAGTACTCCTATGTAAACGATCACATATACGGATTTTATTAGTTACAAATTACTTTTCAAAATCTCACGAGTCTAAAATTCTAGAAACCCCCAAAAGAAGAAAAGCAACAAGCTCCATGTGCATGGAAGGATTACAGGTAGGTTTTTTTTTTATAAAAGATGTCCGGGTCAGCTTACGTGCACCTCAACTAATTCCAAGTAGTTGAGGATTACAGGTAGTTGTAGTACATTGATGATGACGGTAACGTATCTGAAGGACGATTTTGAAAATGTTTCTAAACTAACTCAAATGAAAAAGAAAAAAAAAAGAGAAGAAGTTTGGATGTGATTTACAGAGTTGACACTGATTATTTGTAAACGTTTTAGAGCAGGTGCGTAGGTTGAACTACTTTATTCCTTGCATGGATTCATTTGACCTTCTTTTTGTAAAAGAAGAAGTTTGTATGTAGTTTACCCTAATAACCCAAATTAGACACCTAGGCAGAGACGGAGATATATCGGAGCTGGGGTGGCCCGGCACCCCCGGTTTTCTATTTCGGAGTATATTTTGCATATTTTTTTTTATAGATATTCTTTAAAAAAAATTAAATTGCAAAACATAATTTAAAGGTAAGAATAATTTTCATTTCGAGAACACTAAATTATGGTGAATGATACCGTGTAATAATGATTTTGCATTCGTCAAATGATATGATAAAAACAATACCTGAGATTAATTTTTCGATTTATCAAAACCATCCCATAAAAACTCGTAAGACTGGATTTAGTACTCTTAGAAAAATTATCGAACCAAGATTTTTTTATCATAATTCGGCCCCCTACGATTTCGATTCCTGGCTCCACCACAGCACCTAAGAATTAAAATTAGTTTCAGAAAGAACTCGACCTGTAGAAGGACGTGGTGAGTGAAAACGAGTAATTATCCCGTGGTACTCCTAGGACATGGCCACCTACTGCTTTAGCTAGGATCCTTGACGGTTGACCATTCCACACTCTTGTGTGTCCGTATATCTTGTGATCGACTTCACAAAACTGTGCAGTGGTTAAGGATACTCTTGTGATACCGCGTAACCATGTCCGAAGAGAACTTAATTAATAATTTTCCGGTGAACACCTACCCTTCTGGCAGCATTTAGGACAAATTTTAGAGTTACCATTTTTGTTTTGTGGTAAATTAGATATCAAATCCATGTCAATTTTGTTTGGGTAACAAACAGAAAAATTAATATACTTGGCATGTTCTTTGAGAAAATTTCTTCAGGGAGATTTATCAACAACAGAGAAAAAAAATCATTTGTTATATTCGATCGGTTTCTTTAACTATTTTTTTTTCTCCTAACAGAAGTCTCTTAAATATATTTAATACGAAGTTATTGGTTGGCTGAAATTGATTTAATACGTTAATCAAGTTGACTTTAATTTTGCTGAGTATTTAATAGCCTAGAAAATCTTGAATCGTTCTGCGGTATCAATGTCAAATATTGCCATTCTGTTGGCGAGGTCATTTGGCTATCGTTAATTAATTAATTAATTAAGCTCTATTTTGATTATAGGTTAAATTACTGGGAGACCCCCTCATCTTTTCTCATTTCCACGGAGACCCCCTAACCTTTAAAAGCTTCCAAACTCACCCCCTCAACTTCTAAAATTTTACCCCAAGACCCCTTCCGTTAGCCTTCTATCTCCAAACTCAAAGTTCGAGGCCATGTTTTGATTATCCAAACCATTCAAGTTGTTTAAAACATATTTTTTAGGGTATTCGCGAGAAATCAACTCAAAATATGACCGGTAAGTGTTTGATCCAAAACCAATATGTATTTATGAAACACTCTTTGGATCAAGCACTTCTTGGTCATATTTTCAGGTAATTTCTTGCGAGTACCCCTAGAAACATGTTTTAATTAACTTGAATGGTTTAGATCATCAAACCATTACCCCAAACTTTGAGTTTTGCGACGGAAGGCTAACGGAAGGGGTCTTGGGGTAAAATTTTAAAAGTTGAGGGGGTGAGTTGGGAAGCATTTAAAGGTTAGGGGGTCTCCGTGAAAATGAGAAAAGATGAGGGGGTCTCCAGATAATTTAACCCATTTTATATGAATTTGAAAAAGTATATATTAACGATAGAAAATAGAAATGATTCACTTCACTATCATGGTATCTTTACCTTTGCCTCTTACGTCTCTCCATAAACCTCTAATATAAAGAATGTCGTAAGGGATGACATTGTGGCTGTCTGGAATCACAAGTCACCTCTCTTTTCTAGGTTTTAGTACTAGCATGAACCGTGCTATGTACGAGCCGTTTTCCACAGAACATGGATAATGTCAATCTATATCAAAACAAAGTTGTGCTTTATCTAAATTGTCATTATTAATAGACAAACATCTATTAAAGATTTTGTTGCCGATAAAAAAAAAAAGTAGACAAACATCTATAAAAATTTAACCGAACTAATAAAATTGTCATGATGAGATTCAAAATACCATAGTTTAACAAATGACAGTATCTTCACGAAGACCCCAACGTTCCTCCGTTATTCCTTGACATTCCTGCATATATAAGATCAAAAATAATTAAACTCACCTTCCCTTCAATTGGGGTTTTCCCCTCCTGCCATTCTGTCTTCGCTTTAAGTTGAATAATCCCCTTTCATAGTTTTGTAGGCAAATTTTCCAGGTCAAAAAAAAAGAAAAAAAGAATTACACTAAATTAGAAATCTACAGTAGGAGTTGGAGAGAACAAAATTTTATTACGAATTTCCATATTCCATAAATATGAAAGAGATTGTGATTGGGATCATTTCTTTTTAAGAATCTCTAAGGCAATCATTCCTAAAATAACTTTGGAATTCATAAGAAAAACGCGTTGTCGTTTGATTTGTTTCTTCTTTAATTTATTTGGAAACAAAACTTTCCTTCATAACAGAAATTTTTAATGGCAAGCAGAAATCAATAGCGTACGGGCAAATCATTCAACGGCTGATAGGGTATACTCCAGTATTTTTTTTTTGTGGAAACCAAATTTTTTTATTAATCTTTGAAATTGTTGCAAAGACTAACAGGAGCAAGGAGAACGGCATGATATTCGTAAGCAAAGCTAAAAATAATCTCGTGCCCAGTCCGAGACCCAATCCCTTGATTGGCAAGAAAGCAACCAAGAAAAACACCCATTGGAATAGAGCCCATTACATCCATTGGGGCAAAGCCCAAAACACCTAACCTAACTGGGGCAAAGCCCACCCAAAAGCCCAAAAAAGAAAAGAAACCCTAACACAACAAGAAAGACCGCCAAGGCACAAGGCAGCCGACTCTACCACTGTCCACGGCAGGAAACTGCAGACTCCACATCGGCAGTCTGCAGCTAGGGTATATAATCTTTCCTTTTGGGATGATTAATCTTTTTCCAAAAATGTTAGGAGAATAACAAAGTGGTACAACACCCCAAAACGACATTGTTTTGATGCCTGATTTAAACAACTGGCCCAAAAACAACGTCGTTTGTCTCACTTTGTCGTACCCCTAGCATTTTCCGATTCATAGGATGCGATATTACATTGTCTTTTAGTGTTCCCAAATCAAGTAGGAGTAATGGAATTCTTATCCAATGCTTTTCAAATGACAATTTCATTTAGAAGCCTTTCCAAATTCAAAAACTTTACCATAAATGCAAGGATAGATAATAGATTAACTATACAAATCTTTTAGTATATAATTAAGTCACATTCTTCTCCCAAAATTCTATATGACAAACCAACATTCATGTTATTTGTCGCACCCAAGTTCATCTAGGGATGGCAACAGGTTGGGTATGGATCGGGGAACCTTACTCCATATCCGATCCCCGATTGGATAGTCTTTCACCATCCCCGCCCCCCTCCCCATTGGAGATATTAGATAAAGAACCAAACCCACCTCCTGATGAGGATTGGGGTTTCCCCGAATATACCCATACCCAAACAAAAAAAAATAAAGAAGTCAAGAATGAAATATTCTTTGAATATTAAGTAGTTTATGATAGGGTAGTAATTGATAAGATTTGCTACTTAAAGAGGTAATGTTTACATACTCAAGATTTATACGTATGTTCCTAATTATAAGTACGTATATAATATAGTATATTTAGTATGTATAATAGGATATGGGGAGGGTATGGGGCGGGTACGGGTATTCAGGGGTGGGGATCACAAAATCATACCCGCTTCATACCCGAACGAGTTTTCTTCATATTCTACCATACCCGCTACTATTGGGGAAAATTCTCGGTTATCCCGCCTCCATATGGGCGGGGCAGGTATCACCTGGATATGGGGAAATTGTCATCCCTAAGTTCATCCTCACTAAAAGTCATCCTACAATATTATATAAGATACTAATTCTAGCTAATAGATATGTCCATAAGAGCTTCATGGACTTTGATCTATTATGACAAATCACAAAGAGTAAATAAAAATATAACAATTCCAAATTGAGATCGAAGGCGGAGATTTATGGAGTTGGGCCTGAAATTTTACATCACATGTGAACATTGGCAAAAGAAAGTCAATATGAACAGCCGCTCGCATTGTTACTAAACCGCACCTAAATGTCTCTGACCATATGAAACTCAAATAATTGAAAATACACTATTGTGTCCAATAACATTCATCAGGTTGTTAATGACATTGAGTCCAATAACATTCATCATGTTGTAAAAAATTCTTTAAAGGATAATGAAGTTTTGAGGCAGCTGGATCCGATTGGGAGTGGAGCCATTGATTCTCCTTCCATGTGTGCTTCAATGGTGGGCGATACAAGTTTGACGGCTGATGATGCGGGAAAGGACTTCATTATTAAGAATGAGGATAAGAAGAAGAGGATGGATGCTGATTTAGCTGTTACCAATAATGATAAGGAGGTCGTGGAATATGATCAAGGCTTTTGGAATATTTCTGAAGTGGGATTTCTTAATGAGAAAGATGTCGAGGGTATCCAGTTAGTTGTGGACTTCAATCCAGTTGATGTTGTGGAAGATACTGGGAAAGTAAAATGGAAGCAGAAAAGGATTGAAGATATGTTGGGTTTTCCTAAATCTAAGAAAAGGGGTTGTCATAACAAGAAAAAATGCATAGTTTTCAGATCTACTATTGTTGCTGTTGCATTATCTGTTTCTTCTGAATGCAGTAATAGGATTCAACTTAATTTGGCCCAAGCTGCTTGGTCAATTAGCAAGATCTTGGGTGAAGATTATTTGGGGGAAGATAATGAAGTCATAAGCAGTTTTTCTGTTGCAAGCTAACTTTGTCGTTAGTGGTGTCTTTTTTAGGAGTTTTGGCTGGGTTTTGTATGGGGTGTTATTTTTTCTTGTTGGGGGTTATTGGTTGGCTTCTTGCCAGCATCAGGTTGTGTTTTTCCTTTGGTTCCTAGCAGCAAGTGTCTTTTGGTGCGAGGGGAGATTTCTTTGTAGGTCTATCCTTTCCCCATCTTGATGTCTTGTTGTTAGGATCCCTTTAATCTTTGTAATTCGTTTTCAAAGGTTAATAAAAAAATTTGCCGTTCAAAAAAAAAAGAGCAAAAGGATCAAGACCGAATGGGCATTAAGCGGGTCGTGAACAGGTCATGAGTATTTTAGGTTTGAATTCGAAATACCGCTCCCGGTAGAGGATTATAAGGACATGGGACAAAATTACTCAACAAGCATGGTCAAATGGAAAATAAGCACTAATTGCTTGTGGAAACATATCTTCCATATTAAATCGAAACAAAAATTAAATGTCTAAGTTTGTAGTAATATCTTTTCTTATCAATGAAGTTCTTATACTTCCAAAAAAAAAACTGCCATAAGAAGTCTTCTACATGAGCTGTTGGTGAAGCTCAATTCTCTGCATTGCATCATTTGTTTATGAGTACATATGTAATTTTTTAACAAAAATCCTATGAGTACGCACACCTGTGTGCATCAAATGCAGGTATATATATTGCATCTTAACCGTTCAAAATTATTTTCGACGGTCCAGATTTTAAACACTCTTTGACCAATAAGAGTACTGTTAAACACTCTTTGACAGGTAAGAGTTAACCTTTACTGGTCAAAGAGTGTTTAAAATCCGGACCATCGATTTATCGAAATGAACGATTAAGATGCGTTCGTGCATGTGGCACGAGTGTGCATACTTATAGCCGGACCGATTTTTTTAAACGTCTTCTGTAGTTCAAACTTTTTGTTATGTAGGGCGTAGACTTTAAAAACCGTTCAATTAATGAAATTCAGTTAGGTAACGATTTGTGTCCATTTACCAATTTTTGTTTCTTTTGACCAACTTTATGTCATGTGTAATTTAATTGCAGTTGTTGTATAGACTAACTTTATTGTTATCGAACTTTTTGGGTTGTTGATTATGATATTTCATCTTCGAATTCATTTCGATGAAAGAAATCACAAAAAGCAATTATATGAACCTTCTTAAAGAATAGATCAGAAAACACACAAATATAGATTGGGTAAATCACCTGGACACCCCATATACTATACGATATGGAACAAGACACCCCATAAACTAAATAAACCTACGGCGACACCCCCTCAAGTATTTTCCGTTATCCCCGACACCCCTTCCGTTAGCAATCCGTCTAGTTTTGTTAATTTTTTTGGCAAAATACGTTTTTTTCTTCCAAACTTGCCCCTCTCTGTATATTATACCTGTATCGACCCTCCGCAGGCTGGCGACCCGCCTTCCGACCTCCCTCTCCATCTTTGGCGCCGCCCTAAACACCTCCTTGACACCTCCGCCGTTTCACCTCCCAAACGACGACGCCTCGAACCTCGTCGTCGAAGAAATCGCGCGAGCAGGCCGAGGCCGAGCTGCAACGAATGCGCGGCGATCTTGGCCGTCGGATCCACGACCAGGCCTTCGCTTGCCACCTGAGCAGGATCGACGACGCCGAGTGGGCGGGAACCGGTAACTGCGTCGTCAAGCCGTACGGTGAGGAGCCGGAGGAGAGGGTTTTAAAAAAAAATTGTTTTTTTTTTTCTTCCTTCCTCCCAACAGACCCAAAACGAGGGTCATAAATGTCTTTCTATGGCCTTTTTTAACGGAGTTAGGGTTTTTAAACCTTTTCGATAGTTGAGGGGGTGTCGTCGTAGGTTTATTTAGTTTAGGGGGTGTCTTGTTCCATTTCGTATAGTATATGGGGTGTCTAGGTGATTTACCCATATAGATTTACAAAATTATCTATACTAAATGATTTTTTCTCAAGTGAATTTTTTAGTTATTGATCTTGATTTTTACTTATTATTTTCTTAAAATTTCTCTCATCAGGATGAATAAGAGAAGTAAAACAATAATAAAATGTTAAAAGGACAAGAAACTAGGTCTGAAATAAAATTCAGTACAAACTTGACAAGTAATGGTTAGGAGTTAGGAGATTCAAATAAAGCTCATAGAATTATGGTGATGAACACAAAACAGCTCGATTATCAATAATGCTAGAGAAACAATATTCCACCACAATAGCAACCACAATAGCTTGCGTGACACTGCATGATTGGTATTGGAAGAACAAACACTTTGAAATTATTTTGTGAACATCAATCATGCAGTAAATACACAGGCAATGAAGAACAAGCACTTTGAAACTATTTTGCGAACATCAAATCATGCAGTAATACGGAGGCAATTGTGGTTGGTGTTATGGTAGAGTATTGTTTCCCTATCATTATTGTTTGACGATGTTCATTTAATTTACTTTTAAATTGAGAAGCTGGCGTTTTCCCTTTCCTTTTTGAATTGAACTTGGTGTACCTTTTTTTCCTATTTTGAATAGCTGATTTGGCGCACTTAACCCCTCCTTTTTTGGGGTCAACTCATGAGTACACAAAAGGGATTCGAACCGTTCATTGTATGAGTCCACCTGAGAACAACATGTGAAAACATAACCAGCTTGATTGGTCGTGAATAAAAGCATAAACAAATTATATAAAAGCGGCAGTCATATTCAAAATCATGCAAACTGTCCAGTCAATACAAATTTATGTACCCATTCTTGACCGATCAAACCGATTTTTTCACCATGCTCTTAGAAAGAAGTACGAGATTAAATTTCGATCATAGTTATGGGTTCCCATAAAGGCCTAAAAAACTGTAGAGGGGTTTCGTGGATATAGGCTGTGAACTGTGGGGGTTAGCTGAACCCTTTTTTATCCATTGGTCCATAAGAGGGGGCTAAGGCTAGGTTTGCCTTAAGTTGGCTTATTATTATTATTTTTTATTAAAAAAAACCATTCATATATTTTATCTCATAAAATCTAATTTTGATAAAATCTAGGATCCTCAATTGATTTTAGCAAAATTAGATTTTATCAAAACTAGATTTTATCTCATAAAATCATTTGGAAAACACCTTTATAAAACCTAGATTTTATCCATTGGGAAAATAACGTGATTTTATCATACCTCCAAACAAAATCAATTGGAGAACAAGGCCTGATTAGTTTTGCATTAATTTTTTTTTTTTGTGTATTATTGGTTACGAGAGGAATATAAAAAGTAAAATGTTATTACCAAAACTCAAATTTTCCCACATAAAGACAAAAATAAGACACTTTTTATCTTATTTTTGTCTTTGTTAAAAAAAATTGTGTTCGGATCGTAATTTTTTACTTTTTCGAATCCTCTCATCAAGACGAATCAATAATACATTAAAATAGATGCAAAACTAACAAATGTGAAAAAATCTTAATATAAACAATAAAAAAGTTGGAAAAAAGTAATCCAACTTTTTTATTAAGACAACCTAGCCTAATTTAATTTGCTTTTCCTTCTATTGGTAACATCATTATATACTCTGAGAATTACAATATTTTTTTTTCATTCGATATATATCAGCATTAAAACGTTAAATCAATTACTATATGAGATACGACAACAACTAGCGAAACAACAATAGCGAAACAATAAGAAATAAGGAAAAAATAAGAACAATAGCGAAACAATAAGAAATAAGGAAACAAATAAGAAATAGCCTCAGGAAAAAATATGAAAAAGAGACCACAATAGTGAAACAACGCTCCCATGAAGAAGAAATTAATAATTATTCCGTTCGACGATACCAACTAAGCTTGTAATGCCCCAAAAATTCGGGAACGCTAATTAATATTACAATAAAAAAAATATACAATAATAAGTCTGACATGGCGTCTACTGCGCCAAATTACATTATTATACTCGGGGTGGGCTCTAAGGCTTCTTCTATTCCTCTGCCGGGTTGTTCCCCATATCGGCAGCTCCCATTCCATAGCTCTGCTGGGAATAGTACTCCCCCTGTTCATCTCGGTATTCTGGCATAATACGTCAGAGTCGCAGAGCAACAACGTGGTATTATACCAGGGTTACACAAGTGCAACACCGTGAGCGAAACGCCTAGCAATAACTCTACCCAAATCCCAACTAGCAATTCTAGAACAATATATGAAGGCTTGAAAATAATAACAGTGGTTTAACATAAACAGTTTTCATGAATAAATATGCATGTGCCAGTGTCAATATAAATCAGAGTAAACGTGGGGGTAAACATGTGTCGCGTATTATTTCCCATTTTCAACACAGGCATTCTTCTTCAAATTTATCAAGTTTGGACTGCTTCCGACTTCCGGGCCTACAGTTAATCACTTTGAAAGTTATTGGTCTATTTCGTTCTCTTTCAACTGACAGTGCCAATCTTTCCGCTCGAGATCCCGACCGTCTTATATCACTGAACCTAACTAACTGTTTAGTCGGCTATGGTTGCCGTTTTAGTTGGCAAAAGTTTTTTCCGACCAGATTTTTAGTCGGCAAGTTTGGTCGGGTAATGATTGTCGGCAATGGTATTTTCCAACCAAAAAAAATTTAGTCGGCTTAGGTCAATCCTTTTCCGACTACCATTCCCAACCAAAAACTTAGTCGGTATGTCTTTTTTAGTCGGAAAATGTATAGGGAGTCACCGACTAAATATTTAGTTGGAAAATGTATAGGGAGTCCCCAACTAAATATTTAGTCGGGAATGCATGGACCATCATCAACGACATATTTAGTCGGGGAATTTCATGGACCATAACCAACTAAATAGTTAGTCGGGGCATGCATGGACCATCACCAACTAAATATTTAGTTGGGAATGTGTTCACACCAACTAAATATTTAGTCGGTAACGGCCTACATCAATTTGTCTTCAATTGTAAATGTTTAAATCCAAGAATTGGCTATAAAAAAATTTCCCCATTTGATTTCTTGCCATCCTACCATAATTAATACTAAATAAGTAAATTTGCAAAAATAAATACAAATTTTAATAAATAAACGTGTCCACCAAATATTTAAAAAACAACTTGCATCCAAATTCCTAAAGCGCAAAATAAAAATACGTCTAAGCGTAACATGGGGGAAATAGAAAATCCAACATCGGTAACCAAATGTATCCAAACCCCTACACAAAATACTAAAAGTTCAACTTCAACAAACGCATAACCCAAAAACATCTAAGCATGTAGAATCCACAGTAGAAATCCAACTTTTATCTTTAAAGTCAATAACCAAAAGTAGAACGGCTGGATACTCCAGTAGCGTCGATCTTTTAAAAAAAAGAAAAGAATAAAAGAACAATCCACCATTAGCATTTATAAACTCGTGTATCCCATTGCTCAAAAGGAACATATGTATGCTGGACATATTTCATCACATCACCTGCTTGTATAGTAGTACATGATAAAAGACCCATTATGTTGAAAGGGGTTATTTTGATACTAGTATTGATCTAGTCTCAGCCTCACTGGAACTCAGACATTTCATGCAATCACAGAGGGCACAACTTAATTTTCTTTGGTACACAGTACACATTTCTGATGAAAATCAAGCAACAAATCACAGATCCACCATTAAGCACCATTTTCCAACCTAAAAGATATGTCAACTACAAAGATATAAACCAATGGAGATTGCTGGTAAGCTTGCTTTGAACTCAAAGAGTACTATGACACTGAACCTGCAATTTCCAAACTCTATCTTAGATATATTTGATTATACATATAAAGACATCATAGTATTCAATTTCAAACAATGAGTAAGCTTAGGATACTATTCTCCTAAAAGTTATGTCATATTTGTTGGTGCTTTATTTTTGGATATTGTGCCCCTTGTCTAAGTGCAGGTGAAAAATTTGGAGGCCACATTCTAACAAAAGTCGTAAATGCAGAGAATGCCGAAATAGATGAAATAAGTGTTATCCGAGATGGGGATACTTTGTTTCCCCTTCAAACTGATTCTGAGATTTCAGATTGTATTTGAACATAATATAACAAAAAGTTGGCTATATATAAGTCAAACTAAACTTAGAGTTTGCATTTTTTAGAGTTTCCCTAGAGTATCCAAACCATAATCGTTAAGAAAAATAAGACACTTAAATTAAGTGTTGGACACGTGTCGGGAGAGAGTCGGTGTGTCTGGCACTGGTACTTGGCCTCCAATGAAGTGTTTGCGCTACATAGCTACTAGTAGAAAAGTGAATTCACAACAGAATATTTTACGCCAAAACAAATATACCAAAGAGAGGAGTAGCGAGACTCCTGGAGCTGCTCTATCATGGCAAGTGCTCAAAACCGCTAACCAGATGCCTAGAGATGGAAAACACTAATACATAGCATTCAAGATAGGTAGGTTAGCCCTTACAAAAAAATAGATGGGTTAGGTGGTGCAAAGGTCGAACCTGTTGAGATGGAAGGTGAAACTGAGCATCAAAATCATCCTTTAGTATGCTGGCATCAAATCTTCCTAGCATCATGGTAGGAGTTTCAAGAGTGAATCTTGTTACTGGATTGCACATGCTGATAAATAGTTGTTGTTCAGTGCTCGGTATCAACTAGTGTCTGCATCTTTTGAGGTACTCTAATTAGTTAATGTGTTGGAGAATACGGGAATCTCCTTGTTACGAGCAAACAAAATTAAAAGTCGAAATTTCAGCTAGAGAGTAAGTGGTGTACAGAAGGAAACTGGGAAGAAGTTCGGGGGAAGGATTACTTTTGCTTTCGCTTAACCCAGTCAGGATTACCAAATGATGGTTTGTGTGACTGGTTATAGTCTAAAAATCGTCCTGTCACGTGCAAAAGGCTATCACTTATGCTATTCACTACATGAATTACACCTAAGACAATTTCACAGGAAAAAAATGCCCAAAACAGCCACAACATATTTTCTTAAAACAGTAGTAACATCAACCAATATTTCACCTTAAGAGTTGAAGCCCAACTTAATGAGCCTCAATTTGCAACACAAATCAGCTGAAAACCGAAATCATGGAAAGAAGACTTAAAGATTAAAAAAATTATAGGCAAAACAGTTGATAATAATCCCACATGTGAACGAATTAGTAACATGGTTCTGGATTGAGAAAATAGACTACAACGCAAGAATGGTTGAGAGCAGACTCAAACCGGGTAACGAACGAGCTTCACGACTTTCCCAAATCAGTTGAAATCGGAGATCTGTTGAAAAGGGGAAAAACAAAACAATGAGCTTATGAAAATTGATGTAGGGGTGTGTGTGTGTCAGAGAGAGAGAGAGAGAGAGAGAGAGAGAGAGAGAGGAGTGCAATTTTGTTGACCCTCCTTAAAAGAGGGTCAACAAAACCATCTCTCCTATTGATATGTGTGGGTCCCATCAAAAAGTAATGTCATGTTTATCACAATGTGATGTATGCAATGCAGTTTTTGGTAAGCATGACATCACAAAGTGATGAGACCCATACCAATTCAACCAATAGGAGAGAGGGTTTTTCAACAAAATTGGTACGAGGAAGGAGGGCCGAAGAGAAGCGGTGGAAGTCGGTTTGTGGAGAGGTAGCCGCCGATCGATTCAATTGCCATCTTATGGAGGAGTCGGTTTGTGGGTTTGATTAATGCATTTGTAATTTTGTATCCTCTGATGGAGAAATGGGTTTGTGGGGTTGTGGACCTCGTGCAAAGAGGGATTTACAGACACAGAGCTGTTTCTAGGTTTAGAATGAAATTTGGGGGTCTTCTACCATTGCCTACCAAAAAATTAGTCGGGGATTACCCGTACCCGCCAACATTTTCACCTATTTTTTAAATTCCCGCAAAAACTCACAAATTCTCCGGCTAACTTTTAGTTGGCAACACGAAATTTACAATTGCCAACCAAATATTTGGTCGGCAAATAATTTCCCACCCAAATCCAAGATTTGCCAACCAGATTATTTAGTCGGGAAATTAAAAATCCCTCGCCAACATTTTTGTGAAATTTCAAAATTCATGAAAAAACAATTGCCAACCAAATAATGGGTCGGTAAATAATTTCCCACCCAAGTCCAAGATTTGCTAACCAGATTATTAGTCGGGAAATAGAAAATCCCCCGCCAACATTTTTGTGAAATTTCAAAATTCGTGAAAAAACAATTGCTAACCAAATATTTGGTCGGTAAATAATTTCCCACCCAAGTCCAAGATTTGCCAACCAGATTATTAGTCGGGAAATAAAAAATCCCCCGCCAACATTTTTGTGAAATTTCAAAATTCATGAAAAAACAATTGCCAACCAAATAATGGGTCGGTAAATAATTTCCCACCCAAATCCAAGATTTTGCCAACCAGATTATTTAGTCGGGAAATTAAAAATCCCCCGCCAACATTTTTGTGAAATTTCAAAATTCATGAAAAAACAATTGCCAACCAAATATTGGGTCGGTAAATAATTTCCCACCCAAGTCCAAGATTTGCTAACCAGATTATTAGTCGGGAAATAAAAAATCCCTCGCCAACATTTTTGTGAAATTTCAAAATTCGTGAAAAAACAATTGCCAACCAAATATTTGGTCGGTAAATAATTTCCCAACAAAATTATTATTCCGCGCCATATTGTCTCCAACCAAAACATTTTCTAGCTAGTCAGCAAAGACATGGATTTCCGGACTAATTTAGTTTAGTCGGTGATTAGTATTACCATTGGCCAACTAAAATCTATTTAGTTGGTAATTGTATAGAAATTGGAGACTAAATTATTAGTTGGGATTTTTAGTTGGCAATTGTGTAATTTGTTGTAGTCCGGGCCTACAGTCAATCAGTTTGAAAGTTATTGGTATATTTTCGTTCTCTTTCAATAAGCCTCACCATTCCGCCCGTTGACCCGTGGCCCGCCCGAAGCCCGCTAGGTCTGCCGGGCTTTGCCCGGCCCGAGCCCGTCAAATGGGCGGGCTTAGCCCAGCCCGACTATTACATGGGCCGGGCTTGGGCCTAAAAGTTTTAGCTCCAACCTGCCCGCCTGTTAGCCTAATCCGCCGGCCCGAGATGTTAGCCCGCCCGGAAGCCCGGTACACTTATACACCTGTATGTATGCATGGGACCAAAATTATTCTCATGTTTTCCGGCAGACCAAAATGAATTGTGGGCTGGTTGAGTGCACTATTGTAGGTCACTGTGTTGCTTTTTAGTCCTTGTTTTATTTTTTTCAATCCATCGGAAAAACAAATCCTCCTTATTTGGGTAAGGGAAAAAAAATCATTAATTTTGGCTCAAAAAATTAATATGCAATAAGCATTTTAGCCCGCCATTAGCCTAGCCCGGCCCAGTCGAAGACTGGCTCGCCCTCATGCCCGACTAGGATAAGCCCGTGGGACGGGCCTGGGCTTCATCTTTTGAGAGATAGCCCGGCCCGCTAAAAAGAAAAAGCCCGCTAAGCTCGGCCCATTCTTTCAACTGACAGTATCAATCTTTCTGCTCGAGATCCCGACCGTCTTATATCACTAAACCTAACCAGTCTATTTATAAGGTCCGTCCATCTCGCGTCTCACTCGTTACATAGTCCCGGCCGTCTCGTCTTACTGATCCTCACAGTACGTCTCGAGGTCCGTCCGCTATGTGTTATGCATGCTTAGCCCTAACCTTCAAATTCTCTCCACGAATTGAGGTGGTGCTCTCATTGCATTACCGTACTCATTTCCATTCTTTTTGAAAAATCATTTCCGTTCTCATCTCATTACATTTTCATTTTCATCTCTTTTTCTCATGTCAACTATTCATCTCGAAAATTGTATTGTGTAATTCTCGTCCGTGTTGTGAATATGCACATGTCTCAAAATCTCTTTTCGTAAAAATACAACTTTCTCATAATTCATGTTCTAAAAAATCAGCGTTTCCTTGTAATATGTGTTTTTCCATCATTCAATATTTTCTCGTAAAATGTGTCTCTTAAAATATACCATTTCCTCTTTTGGCGACCTTCTATCGTCAATAGAATAACCAGGAAAGTCTCAGGCAGAGGGGGACGAAATATCTAGTTAATAGCACCCATCCTAATTCTAGACAGACTTTCACGGGTGTTAGCCTTGGGTTATTCCACAGTCTCAAGTTAGTCATAAAACATTTCTCATTTCCCAAAAATATTCCACAGAGCCCTTTTTAAGAAATTTTCCAATTGCCGATAATTTCGCCTTTGTAAAAATGCAACAGTTCACTTATTTTTCCAAAAATCAATCGGGCATTATAACGACGTAAATTTAAATTATCATTTTCAATTCGGGCATTATAACGACTACGTAAACTCGAAAAAGTATTTTTAGAATCACGACGATTTACTTTTTAGAAACCGTAAACTACTAACTTTAATTCTTAAACCGGGCATTATAACTTTACTAAAAATTAAAGTTGCGCTAAAATAACTTGTAAGAACTTAGATAAAGATTATTACCGAATTTCCGGGTTCAATCGGAAGCAGAAAAAGCTAACGGTAGACGGACGGAGTAACGACGTCGAAAAGAAAAGTAAGGACTTTTCTTAGAAACGCCGGAAGGTTCGCCGAAACTACTAAACTAAGATTGAACGGTGGTTTTGGAGAGGTGGTAGCCGGCGGCTAGTGGTGGTGGGGGACGAGTTTGGTTGAGTTTCTTGAAGAACTTCAAGAACTCATGAAGAACTTTGAAGATTTCTTCCAAAAACTACTAAGAAAGCTACTACATGAACTACTAGATTGAGAGAGATTTTGGTGTGAAGATTCAAGTGAGAAATGGTTGCTATTTATAAACAAAGGGTGAGCTCCTCCCTCCTCAACATGGCCGTCCCTCCCCCTAGGAAATTGCCAAGACATTTCCTCCCATTAATGCCTCGGAATCTCATCATTACGAGAATCTATGACGCGTCATCATGAGGGAATATATTCCCGTAGGTTAGTAGGCTCGTTATGACGCTAGGGTGATAGGATAAGGCAATAATGCAAGGGGGTTTTTATGACTACAAACTTTCACAGTGTAAAATGCACGCGACTAACCAAGTTCCGGTACTAATTGGCACTGCATTTATCATGAGGCTATTAGGGCTACACCTTATCTTATGATGCGTAATTAATGAGGGAATATATTCCTTTTTAGGTCATGATGATGGCTAGTCCAATAATGCAAGGGAAAATAGTTAGACTATGGACTTTTGCAGTGCAGAATGTATGCGACTAGTTAATTTCCGGACTAACTTAGACTGTAATGTACCAAAAGGCTATAAAGGTGATGATGATGCTAGGTTAGTAGTTAGGACCAATAATGCATGGGATACGAAGTTTCACAGTGTAACCTCTACTCGACTAATTACATTTCCGGTATTAGTTTACACTGCAAAGCACTAGGGATTACTTAAGGGTTCTTACTAGACTAAAATGTCCGTATAGCTGGAATTCTTCCAGTGCTGACCAAGCGAGGGATTGATTCCAATTACAAAATCCAGCTCGTTCCACCTCCCCTAATGAATTTAGAAGATCCAGCCCAGCTACCGCTAATTTCTTTATTTTAAACAAAAGAAAATACTAAAACAAAACGTAACACCCGAAGAATGGTTTAACATTGGGTAACAGACTTAGAACTCAAAGATGCCCTTTTCTCCATAGGGGCCTTTACTTTAAGGCACCAGGGCTAGACGGCTATCAGGCACCAGGTGCGTCATGAAATCTACATGTGTGATCATGAGATTCTTTCCCATTATGGCAAGGAATAAGAATCTCATCATTAGATTTTGGTTGTCCTTTGTGGGAACATTTCCATTAATGGCTAGATTGTCCAAATGGGGTGCAAGACTAACCCTTCTTTTTCTCCCACTCTCTTAGCCGGTTCTCTCTCTCTCTCTCTCTCACACACACACACACACACACACACAAATCCAACACAACTAGGCAATAATGGAGCCGTGCAAAAAAAAAAAACTAGGCAATAATGGAGAATCTTAGGTAATGATGGGAGAATAATCATGATGAGGCTAGGTGATGATGTAAGCAAGGTGATGCAAGCGTGGTGACACAAGTGGAGTGACATCAGCATAGAGTTAGGGTTTTATGCTAGGGAAATTACCGTATAGCCATTGGCATGTGTATGTAATCACGCGGATATATATATATATATATATACTAATTTAAATAAATCAATTGACATTTAAATAATTTACCAAGAAAATTATAATTATTAAAATTATAATTCGACTTTTTATTTACGAAAATTCGGGTTATTACAACGCTAACCATGCTAATTATGAAGAGTGCACAGTGGCTACTAAATATGAAAATGTACAAAGGTTCAGGTGAACATTAACTTTATTTTGACCAGTGGAAATTGTGTAGGATCGAAGGAATCAATACACTTTTAAAATAATGGAATTAATTTGTGGTGGGACACACATTTTTTCCATCAACTAGAGTGAATGTAACGCTCATCCTATTTAAATAAGGGTGAACAAAATTATTCTATTATATATTACTAGTGCATCCCCGTGCCTTCGAACAATCGACACACGCAAATTAATCTTGAGCTCATGCGCAATATCTCAACCTCTGTTCACCGATTCCAACTATGCAAATAAACAATAGCGCAAGTACATTGATCGACCTGGTTAACTTGAATCAGGGAGTAAAAAACATTAGAATAAACAAATTACCAACCCTCACCTTCTACATCTACAAAATCAAACATGTAAAACTTCATAAATTCTGAGCAATTAGGTATCCGTTCCATAATAAAATTTAACACATTACACCATGCACAGTCCCTTTCCAATACAAAATCTTAGCATCAAGCACATAATGCGATTCTATAAAGAATGATGTTTATACAATATCAAAGCAGTAATTGTCCGTGTCTAAATGCACATCCGGACTTAGATATGGTTCAAACTCTTCACCAATAGAAAATGAAAAGCATTTTCTCGAGTTTCCAGCAACAAACACTATCCAGCATGAATATTTAAATGGAAGTGATCAAATGAAGTTAATGGAAGTGAATTCCAACTCACGACATCAAAATGTATCAATTTACACGATTTTCCCCCTAGCTATAAACAGGGCAAGTAATGCACCCATTGCCGTTTGTTTCTTTGCATAATACTCGTCTTCTAATGAAAGATGCATAAACTATGCTATATCTCCTATCAAGGCCAACCCCTTTTTCCCTTAGATGTTTCGAAGTTTACCCTCAGAAGCATTCCTGCAACTTCAATGCAATCATAGGCAGGCTTTGAAACCATGTGTTCAAACCAACTCCTCTCAAACTTTTCTTTTTAGAATAGGGAGAATAAGCTCTTGATATTGTCCATAAAAAGCAAAAAGGCCAATATGCAACGAAAAGATCAATCCAAACAATGCATAGAATAGAATGGGAAAAGGTAAAAAAATAAATAATGGAAGTAGCCTTTATTTTCAAAATTCAATCGGACAATGGCTTTGAAGTTAGCGATTTGAAAGCTCCAAATTTTGTTGCGAAGGTCAGATCTTGTTCACAATCTGACCCGAAGAGAAACCCAATTAACAACAGAGATTATTACTTGAACAATCCATACAGAGGGAAGAAGAATGTTACATAGTACTGTATGCCCGTGCCTAAAGGCACAGCTCGAACAATCAGCATGCAAATCAATATTGGACTCACGTGCACTATCTCAAACAGACCCAAAGTGAATTGTGAAGACCAATTTGGACATTCACCAAGAATATTTGAATAGAACACACCAAAAAATTTAGAACAAAAATAAAAACGATCAGACATCAAACCACCAAAAAAAAAGCAGCAGGATGATGGAAAGAGGACACAATGATTCTCAATAGTAGTAGAAAACAAATTGGTTCAACGGGTGCTGTCAAATGACCTTCCAAACAAAATGTATTAAAAGAAGAAAAAACAAAGTGGATTTCAGTTATCAGTTTCCCAAGGAATTTCAGAGTGAGGAATAACTGAGGGACCAATATGACAATATCCAAAGAGTTTAA
Source organism: Gaultheria prostrata (assembly GCA_036023075.1). Lineage (NCBI taxonomy): Eukaryota > Viridiplantae > Streptophyta > Magnoliopsida > Ericales > Ericaceae > Gaultheria > Gaultheria prostrata. The sequence goes on along the minus strand of JAXBDA010002087.1, from coordinate 10,920 downwards.
AAAATAACTATGAAAAAGATATCAAATAACAACAAAAACAGCACCGTAGATTTAATTCCAGAAACCAAAATTGAATAACGAACAGTATCTGTTGATTGTCACTAAGTGTTCGTCACTCACGGCACTATTGTAACGCCCCGAAAAAAATCGGTTTGTTAATTAAAGAATTTAAAAAAGTTTTAAGCCGCAAAAGATTTTTTTTACGAAATAAATTAAAAGAACACAACTCATTTATTACAACCATTAATAAAATATTACATTGCCGAAAGGAGTTGAAAGTGATTTATTTATTACAAACATTAAACATAAAAGTTGGAAATAAAATGTGTCTTTATTACAAACTTGAGAAATAGATAAAATACTCAAAAGCACAGAGCCAACGACTAAACTACTGATATAGCCACGACTCGGTCATCTCGGCAGCATACTCAACCGCTAAAGGGTTATCCTCGGGATACTCCATGTCATCGCTTGTACCTGGAGTCAAATACCATGGTAACGTAGTACCGTGAGTGGTGACACCCAGTAGAACAACGTAAAACTATATTTACCCCAGTGTATGCATAATATCCATAATCACATAAGCATAATTAATATTAAACAATAGAACAAGTAATTTTATACCCTAGTTCTATTAACGTGGTCTATCCTTACGATGCTCTCATTCACCATGTACCCATTCACTGTGTTCTCACTCATTCACTCTACACTACACTTGATTCCATACCTACTCCATATCCACTACACTTGGTTCCATCCCCACTCCATATCCACTACACTTGGTTCCCATTCATTATGTTCCCGTTCACCACTTTGGGCACGGCTCAAGACATAACACGGCTCAAGACCAATCCACCATTTGGTTCTCATTCATTATGTTCCCGTTCACCATTTGGGCACGGCTCAAGACATAACACGGCTCAAGACCAATCCACCACTTGGTTCCCATTCATTATGTTCCCGTTCACCACTTTGGGCACGGCTCAAGACATAACACGGCTCAAGACCAATCCACCATTTGGTTCCCATTCATTATGTTCCCGTTCACCACTTGGGCACGGCTCAAGACCAATCCACCATTTGGTTCCCATTTATTATGTTCCCGTTCACCACTTGGGCACGGCTCAAGACATAACACGGCTCAAGACCAAGTGCGGCTCACACAACCCCATCTCCATCATTTCCACATCCCATAATCCATCTCATAGCATCACCGCACTAAGTCTCACTTACCTAACCATTCCTTTAATCGAGCGATACGAACCCATAACTATCAGTTTACAAATGTAACTAAATGACGTATCAATACTTCCCCAAGAGTTATGAAATTCGACAGAAAGATAGCTCGTGGTCTTAAGAACAAATACCGTGTTTTATGCCAAGGCCGATTCTGACTTTAGACTGGGTAAAAATGCGTACGAACAGAAAGTGTCGAATCTGCCACTGTTTACTAAAATTATGATTCCCGGAGATCTAACCGTTGGATTTAGTCCGTTCAAGTTTCCAAATGTAGCTAAGACATCAATCTATCACCCTACCAAGTTTCGTTGTAATTTGATGACTTGATCAAATCCTACAGATTTATAAAGTTCCTGCCTGAACAAAGGAAAAACGTTCTGAAAACAGTTTTGGGCAGTCTCGGTATTTCAGCCATTACTTTTAACACCGAACTCCGTTTTGGATGAGTTATCTATCAAAACGTAGGAAATTCAAAGAGCTACAACTTTGTAGTTTTACACTTTTCCTAATTTGGCCTCTACGTGGCTCTAAATACGCGAACAGTGTCGGGCAGTAGTGTTTACTGTGTTTCTGCTCGTATATACTCGTTTTTGGTGTCGAAAGTGAGTTTCTTCAACTTCTATTGATCCGTTAACTGATCGGTCCGTACAATCTACATAATATAGTGTTTTCTATGACCCTTACTACCTAAACCAAGAATCGGGTCAAGAATTTACAGATATCATCATACCAAAAGGTTAAAGAAAGTTTATTGAAGTTCTACCTTATCTTCCGCAGATTAAGCACACGAATGAACGATCTAATCCGTTGAGCACGTCCGGAACCCGTCAATTACTCTGGGTTGAAAAGAACGTCACTTGGGTGTGACCCGGAAGTGGTGATCCTCCTAAGTTTTAAGAGCAATGAGGGAGAATAAAGAATGTTGAGAGGAAGAGAAGGAGAGAATAATTCTCTTGAGAAGGAGAGAGGGACGGATCATATGGAGAGAAAGAAAGAGGGTTTGATACTTTGATTTGTATAGGGGAAAAGAAGGGGACAAAGGCAAAAGAGAAAAATAGATTAGCAAAAGCAAAGTGGGTGAGAAATTATAGAAGAAAAAGAATTCATAAATGAATTGGCACAATTATGTTGTCTATCTTTTGAGTTAGGTGTGAGTCACTCTCCGATGGCAGTGCAAAATCAGCCTCACTCGGTTGCGCTGTCCGGGTTTCGTTCCCAGAAAATACCCAAAATTCACCGTATTTCCAAAATAATATTCCGAACGTAAAGGTATAAATTTTACTAAATAATGAACAAAATGCAACACCACATATTTATGCATACACAATACTTATAAATTTACGGGTCCTTACATCCTACCCCCCTTAAACAAAAATTTCAACCTCGAAATTTAAAGCGATACCTTGGTTAGCAAACAAGTGAGGATGATTAGCTTGCATGGTGTCTTCGCGTTCCCATGTTGACTCTTCTAAATTCTGATGGCGCTACAAAACCCTATCAAGGCGGATGGTTTTCCCCCGAAGAACCTTATCCCGTCTGTCCAAAATTTTGACAGCTTGCTCCTCGAAAGTCGCACCCTCATCTAGTGTAACCTCCTCCCAATCAAGGATAAGACTAGGATGTGTTAGATACTTCCTCAACATTGACACGTGAAAAACATTGTGAACCCGAGATATTTGAGGCGGTAGAGCGAGCCGATAAGCAACTTCTCCAACTCGTTCCAAAACGTCAAATGGTCCGATATATCTTGGCGATAACTTTCCCTTCTTCCCGAATCTAATAATCCCTCTACGAGATTGAATCTTTAGAAAGACGTGACCTCCGACATTGAAAGTCAGCGGCCTGGTCCTCTTGTCAGCGTGGCTCTTCTGTCGACTTTGTGTAGTAACAAGATGCTGTCTAATCAGTTGTACCTTCTCTATCATCTCGCGTACAAGATCGGGTCCTAGCAAACTAGTCTCTCCGACATCTATCCAAATTATACTCAACTTCACTCAAGGAGCATTACCTCTAACTAGAAAGAATAACCATTATTCAATCCACCGACCCACACGAAATTAACATAGTCATGGAAGAACAATTACAGTTCAGTCCGATCCAAACAAAACCACTTAAACTCCTCTGACCACTACGATTTCTCATTACCAACTATATCACCTCAAAGCATAGATCTCAATCTGCAAACCCATTTGTCTTTACGTATAGGAACACTTTATACTAGTTTTATGGCCCAACAGGTTATCTCATGTCCCTTAGTTCCAACTAATTGTTAAAACCCAAACACAATATTTTTCATCAATCAAGTCTCTCAATCCTCTTGGTACAGTTCACATCCCCAACGACAGTGTCACACCTGATGTTCCCGATATATCATCATCAATCTTTGGTCGCTCCAAACAAAATTTCTAACACATACACACAAGGGATTCTAAAGGCTAATCCGAATGTTATTCCACTTATGTTGTTCCGGGAGGATATACCCAATCCCTTACATATACATCAATATGTCTTCTTGACACCAAAACCTCAATTCGTAATATCCTTACAGTTTCTAACTAGCCAATCCGTAGTCGCCATCCTCAATCAACACATAGTGTACATCATAGCTTCCAGTTCACAAGTTATTTTACATCCTGCAGACCGACCAACTATATTCAGTAATTCCAAGACTGACAATACTTTTTTTTTTTTTTTTTTAACTTCCAAACTATCCCTCCGCATAGTTTCCCAAAAATAAGATCAC
>JAXBDA010002086.1:0-46360 GCA_036023075.1 Gaultheria prostrata | reverse complement strand
ACCCGACCCAGTATTTGATAATGTAATAATTCGGGATTTTATTAAAAGAAATTGTAATATTTATTCAGACTCTACTGTTCTAATATAATTATTAACGCTCCCAAAATTAGGGGCGTTACAGAATCAACTGAAAAAGTCTCTTAAAGATTTCTCTTGTTCCAATTCCTGACTTAAGTCATGAATTGGCTTAAGTCAATTTTATATATTGTAAGAGAGACCTGTCCCGTAAAATGCAATAAGTCACTTTTGAGTTTAAGCCAGAAATTAAAACAACGATTTCCGAGAAAAACAAAATCTGAAGTTTTTTAATTTTTTTCCGAAACAAAACAAATACTATGTGAAACTCAAAAGTGAAAATTAGACCTGCCATGGGGATGATTTTGAAGCCACAGGACAAACAGGGCACTTCGAATCTTGAACAGAGAGAGAGCTCAAAACTACAGCCAACGAAGCATGGATTGTTGAAACAACTCTGTTGCAGAAATCAAAAGACTGATTTGGGCACAAAATCTTTCTCATCAACAAAAAAGTTGTAGCCCATGAAATAACTCCAATTACAACCCAATTTATGATGTAATCTTCCATCTGATCTGTTTTCGTCTTCACACTGAAATGGCAGAGAACTTTTTGAAAATAAAAACAGATCTGTTTCCAAAAAATTTATTGGCATTCTTTTCTCAAGAAAATAGAACATGTGTTTTAAGTGATCTGTTTTTAGTTGAAGTGCAATAAATTCTTGACAAATGCTACACACAGACTATCTGTGTGCACAGATCGTGCACAGATTAGCGTGTGGGGCTCACTTTAGGATCTCATACAAACGATCCGAGCCATTTATTAATTTTAGAATAATTTTCAAGTTTTCATGTCCCGGATAACTACAAGTACTTGATTCAATTTATCGATTTTTCATTTAGAATTAAGGATCCTAAACCCTGAACGAAAACTGTAGATTCTGAATGAAAATTTGAAAGATTGAATCAAGCACTTATAGTTATTCGATAGAGTTTAATTTTTGCAGAGACACTCGAAAAAATTATTCTAAAATTAATAAACAGGTTGTATCATTTGTATGGGACCCGAAAATGGATCCGACATACCGATCTGTGGACTGATGGTCTAGCAAGGCTTTTTTGCTGATTAATGTAGTTGCCTTTCCAACTAGAAATTGAATTGTAATCATATATTCATAATTGAGAAAACAGAGGTTGTCAAAAACTTGTGGGGATAAGAAAAAAGAGAGATTTCAAGAAATGGGTTTTCTACTTTTTACTGCGTTTGGGAATATTTTAGCTTGTTGGTCCTATTTTCCAGAGTTAAAACAAAAGATAAGTCCTATTTATGGTAATTCCTGGCTGAAAGAATACCAAAATTTTGGTGAAAGCAACAAAGGTATTGGGTACTCCCAACAAACATGCTTGCCGTCTTAAATTTTTTTTTTTTTTTTTTAACCAAGAAACATAAGATATCCATTAATAAAATCAAATGATAACAAAAGCGATGACAAGCAAATGATTACAAAACCGTCTTAAATTTGAGTTAAACGAGGCTGATTGATAACTCCCAACGTCCAATTGGCCATAGACCCATACTCAACCTCGTCGTACACTTGTGAGTTACCGAGTAAAGGTGGGGATAAAGACCCGTATGAAGCAGTCACATAAGAGTTAATAGCACCTAACAACACGAGTTAATTAATGATCTAGTAAAGAAAAAAAAAAAGACAGGTTGAGGTGGGAGAACATATATTTCTGTGTATACCTTTGATGCAATTCCTAGTTCCCAATGTAAACTTCATACTCATGTCATTGGAATTGAAAGTTGGAAATCCCATCAATTTTTGGCACCCTCCAAATCCAAGGCTCGACGCGACTTCAAATCTTGTGGAATTGAGTTTTCGACATTTTCACTTTCAAAATTATATTACTAGCATATAAATCTCAACTATCATATTTCCTGAATACAACAATTTTGGGGACTACAATAACAGTTCTGAATTATTGGCAAAGCTGAAAATCCATCATCAAACTTCCCAGAGTACCTAGTACAACATGTATTATCAGGAAGTTCCTACCAAATGGAGGGGTTCATCAATCCTTGCGATATCTCGCCCAAAACCCCTTCTTCCCAGATTTGTTCTCGGACAACGATCTACCCCACTTAGATCCAAGCGAAAAGTGCCGCCTGAGAAAGGGTTTCGCAAAGGATCTCCTTCCACTCGAACTTGGTTCCATCTTCGCAACGTTTTCATCCTCTCCGTTAGGTTTCCGGCGATCAAGAGCATCAAATCCCAGAGCGCTATCGACAATACGGTTCCTAGAAATTTTATTGCTTCTTGATTTCAGCTCTGCCTCTGCCCTCAATACCTTTTTAGCCACCTTCGACATTTGCTTTTCACCAAGCGTGCAATTTGGACAAGAAGGGTCATAGCGGTCAATTTCCGGTGTCATAGCCTCGAGACATTCGGCATGATAAAAATGCCCGCAGACGAGCACAGCAACGACCGACATTTCAGTAACAACAATCTTCTGACTGCTCCATGAAGATCTCTCCGTCAAGAGCTTAGAGCAAATTCCACAATTCTGCATCTCACTGGAGGGAGAATACGATAAGGCACTGCTAGATTCGCTTTTGCCAAGGCCAGAACCTAAAAGTTCACTGTCGAAGGACCACCTCTCTCTTTGAGATGAGGCCACAAGTTCGGAGAACGTACGCATTGACCACCCATCAGAAGAACCACCTTGGGATCCAACAGTCACATCATTGCTGCAAGTAGAGAGCACAAATGAGGGTCTACCTTCGGATAATAAGGTACTGTTTGGCGACTTCAAACCCATTATTCGACTATCTGAAATTTGTCGTAAAAGGTGGTGTCCTGGTGAGGGTTGGGACCATCTTGATTGGGTTGAGTTTGTTGGAAGGGAGGGAGTTTGGGAAGGTAAAGGGTCTGAAATTGGTGTCCAGAAAGAAGAGCTTGAAGGAACAGTGGGTGAAAGCGTTGGCTCAGATGAATCAATGGTTTCTGATGATACTATAGAGCTCTGTACCTGAAAGATAAAGAGAAATTCTCATTCAAAGTAGAGGAGAAAACTCAAGGATGTCAAAACTAATGACAAAAGCCTTTTACTAGGTTCAATTCCAATAAGATGAAAACTCGCCTTTGAGTCACCATTACCAGCAAGAGTTATATCTGCAACAAACATATAAACCATTTCAATAGGCAGCATCAGACAGAGGCACGACAATTACAGCTAGTCAACATAGTTTATTTCTGTGATGATGAAATTCCAATGAAGAGAAAATGCAGATGGGGCCATCCAACTGCACGTAGAGTTTACGACGATAGACTACTATAGGTTTCTTTCTGATCAGATAATGCTAACAGGGAAAAATGGGCTTTAAACATGAAATCGCAGTGGCAAAAGCAAGAGGGAGTATGGCTAACATCCCATACAAGACCACAAGAAAAAATAACAGTCCAGATAACTGGAAACACTGCGTTGCCATTGATTCTATTACAGCAAGTTTAAGCATGACAAAGCATCCCAGTAATTGCAAGTATAGGAAGAAGTGGTCAAAAGATCGAATTATTGACAGAAAAGCACAAATGACACCAATAAACTCTCTATTTCTGTCATTAAACTCTTACATCTACATCCTATTGGCATAATACCTTAATACATGGATCAAGAACAAATATACAGGAGGAATGAGAACAGACTGCCTAACCAGCAGAAGCGAAATAAGGCAGATAACAAAAATTCCTTCCACAACCAAACAATTAAGCAAATAACATGATACCTTAGGCAGACATCTTACCAACTTAGCAGGTTCAGCAATGTTAATATGACCATAAGCATAATACTTCCAACCAAACGCAAGAATCTAGCAATCAAAGTAGTAAGGTCTACAGCTAAAACATGGGATGACTAATACAAATACCAAGTCCTCATTTAGTGCCCAAGTTTTAACTATTCTGGGGCTAAGCAGGTGCTGAAAAGAAATGGCATAATCAGTCGACATGCCATCAACAGAGAGCATACCAGAAGGAAAATATGGAGCAAAAATTGATGAAAATACAAATAAACATAAGCCAATCATTTTTAAATTCTAAACACTTCCTTATAAAAGATAAACCTAATTGCAAAGAAAAAAAATCAACAAATCCGTTTTTGGTTCTATAACCACACAAATAATGATTCCATCAGTGTAGCCCCAATAAGAGGTGGATGTCCTTAATGGTGATGCTTATTTGAGGCCCCTTCTTGCTCTACTGAAACATACCAAAGAAAAAAGATAAACCTGGACACGTGGGTACTAAATTGCTTACCTTACATTACTACTTAGTTTAGACAGATGCATATGTGAAGTCATAATTTGGAAGTTTTCCTAAGAAGATAATCACTGAACGCTTTTTCATGGGCATATTTTTCTTGTACATGATCCGCTTGAGTTTAAGGCACTAAATCCCCATCAAGTTTAAGGCACTAAATCCCCCTCAAAGAGCAGTACAGTATGTACATACCAACTTGCATGCAAAAGGGATACCAATTACCAACAGCATGAGAAGCAACCCCCTTGCCAACCACAAACCAACCAAATCTAGACAAAAATCTCTCTAAATCCAACCTGGCCACATCACATCACAACACACCCTATGAGATCTATCAAATAAGATCGATATTGATAAAGAAATTATTTTTGTAAGTACATTATTTTTTAGTATGAAAATTACACGTAGTTTCATAGTGGACTATCAATTTGGGATGGAGGGAGTATTTTGCTATATCCTCCTGGTGGGGTGGGACGAGAGGAGAATATTCCCCCTATCCTAGCCCCAACCCACAACACTTAACCACCACCAACACACCCTAATAGCCCGGTGGGTGGGAAGCGAGGAAGAAAGATATAACCTTCCCTCAATCCCGGCCCCTATCCAAACCCACACATGACATTTAACCATCCACCAACACACCCCAACAAGTCGCACTGACTCAGATAATCTGGAATATGGATCAATTTCCCATCCATAGGCGTAAATCATGTGGACTAAGGTCGCTCTCACCGACAAGCAGCTGACATAATTCCAAAAACCACATCCATTCGTTTATGACATGTACTGATGCACATATATGATACTGAGATTTACATAACACAATATTCTACATACAAAAGTGGGAAAATATTTCCCAAGGAAATCGAAGCATTGGAAAATATTACCGCAGTTTTGTCGAATAGAAAGGTGGTTAGGAATAGTATACACACAATGACTGACATTGCATAAACTTTTCATGCGTCCCCTCTTTATTCGTACAAGAAAATATAGCAATGAATACAATGAACCTTGTCCTTTCGGGCTTCAAGCTTTTAGGTTTCTTTATAAACTAGTTGTGGCAAAAAATAACAATCTAGACAGGAGCTTTGGCCCCAGGGAAAAAAAAAAAGACGTGGCAATAAGCACATCCAGGAAATCAGTTGCAATGTAACCCTTCTTTAACTAACCAAAAAAAAGAAACAAAAATTTTATGTGTCGCAGAAAAATTAAGAGGGTTTAACAAGCTATGCCCTAGAGCTAAAATAAAGACATGAACAAACATGATGACACTTTAAAGATTTACCTGAACAAGTTGCAGTATTGGCACCCAGTCCTACATGCACTGGAGACTTCTGATATGAGGAAGTTGACTTTTGAGACGTGGGCGTTCCAAAATTTCCTAAAGGGCTTCCCAGACCTGAAAAATTACCCCTATCTGAAACTAATTCCCCTTTCATCTCCATGCTACTGTTTGTGCTGATTGCAAGAGATGTTTCCGATATATTCTCCATTTCCCCTGCCACACGCCTCCGGTTATCCCATCGAAAACTCCACGATGGTGAATATCCTGCATTTCTGCACAAAGTTTCTCCACTGGCTCTGCTTGTCACGGTTGTGTCCTTTCTAGCAACACAGCAAGCTGACCCCATACTCAATGAATAGACACTAAAGCTCAATACAAAAGCTTCCAGGAACAGTCTGATCCATAAAATCCCAAAAACAATCTCTAAGTAGAAAGCTCCATGCTACTTTGACCTGGAAATTAATCAAAAGGAGTTAAATTTAGATGAACATGTTCATCATGTCAGCATCATTTCCAAATATAAAGCAACAAAGAATTACCACCTACATCTAGCCAAAAAATTTAGTAAGATATTGCAGCCTTAATTCAACCTACAAAAAGGGAAATGATAGCTATTACGCCATGACGCAACTAATACATAATGTAAGCTGACACTCATAAAAGTAGATACTTCAAGAAAGGGATTCTTCGTAGAGAATGGGGAACAAGACAGAAAAACTACACCAAGATTCTTTTTTGTGGAGCCAAGGCAATGAGGAAAAAACAGAAAATTCAATCTAGCATTCAACCATTCAAAACTAAATTACATTCACTACAAGAGACCATGTGCAACACTCATATTCCTCACCTCATTATGTACATCCAGGTAGTTATCTCCCAGTCTTCCACAATTTTTTTATCTTCTTCATATTTATCCAATAAATTCCCCATGTCACTGAGTGTCCACATTGTCATTCTAGACACTGCCAAGTGGCAACATTTGAGCGTACACACCCAAGCAAAAGTAAAGCTCTATCCAGTGAATATAATACCTAAAAAAGATGTCAAGAAACTACAATTATTTTGGAGCATGCAAACCTATACAGATCCAAAATGTGTGGCGAAAACATAGCTAACAACTAAACATCTCAAAGAAAGATAAAAGATATAACAATTCGAAGCCATACAAAGACAGTTAGTGAAGTTCACTTGCAATATCTCCCGCAAAGCTTTTGGATTTTGGTGCCTTGGAGACTTTGCCAAGATGTTTGGTACAACCTCTGCTTTTGGGAGAGGGAAAAAAAAAAAAAGTTTCTTTAAAGCTTAGTCAACGAAGATACTACTTTGAAGCTTTTGGATTCTGCTTTAAAGATGAGCTATGACCAATCTAAAAGTTTTCGCAAACACCCTTCAAGAGAGAGAAAGAAAATGAAAAATCACAGCCATCTGGTTCAATATGAAACTACTACAGATTCTATCAGAAACTGAGACTGAAACGAGTAAATGTTTGTTTTGTAAATAGATTCGACAGACTGATTACCTGATGACTCACAATTTTGCACACTGGATGTTATTACACATCGCAGTTCCTTTCCGAAAAAACATCATTCCCCATGACAATTGACAATGAATCAGTTAAAAGTCATTATGCATAAAGAAGAATAGGTGGACTTGTCTAGGCCTCATCAAATAGAATACTTCCATTTGTTCCAATGACTACCAAAATTAATTCCTCATTTCCTAAAGAAGTGCATGATAAGAGTTAATTTGTGGACCAATTTGTTAACATAATTAGGCGCATTAAACTACTTTGACCCAATAATGCAAGGGAAATACAAAAGGAAGGAAATTTATTCCAAGCATTAGCACATTAACAGAAGTATGAATAGTCAATTGGGCTTGTTTGGACTTACTTTCTTGCATCAAAACACTAAATCTAGTTCAGGATTCAACAACGTTAACCATAATTAATATACAATTAAAAAGTAGCTACACCTAATAACACCAACAAACTATACAAGCCCTACATTGAGGTTGAATTTCTATCAAATAGTTTGAGTATCCCATAACTAGATCAAACGGCTTAGATTAATGCATTTAAGGTTCCACTTCTTAAATTTTGGTCCGACTTTTTCCCAATAAGTAATTGTGGGATACATACCTAGTTAGGATACGTGTATAGATCGTAGGATACGCGATCGTGTCATAGGATTTCTATACGAATAGGATGGTGGGAAACATATCATTTTCTAAAGGAGACGATACAAATCGTAGGATGCGTATCCTATATCGTAGGTTTTGAACAATTATGGTTGCCACCTATTTTGTTATGAACGACCAGATTTGCTAGGTTTACTTAGGCTTTGTTCCTCTTTCTACATGCCCTAATCATTTGTTTCGCCTTAGCCTCAGTCATGTAAATCTCTTGACATGATCATTAAGCACAGAGCTAATCTTGGTGTTCAAACTCTCCAATGTGTTAGGATAATACTCCTAATCAATATAGGCTAATACAGACTTTATTATTATGTTGCTTAACCATCTAACACAGCCTGATGTTTGCATATTTGAACAATATATTTTTAGTCCTGGAGAACTACCCTACATTTTAACAAAATATACTAAAACCAATCATAGACTATAGAACATTCATAAAACTGGTAGTTGTGGATTACAGAGAGTCCAGAATATAAAGAACTGGATATTAGCAAAATATAGAGTAGTACTCCGAATTCACCTAAATATACGTAATCCATTTACAAAAATATCATTGTACAACACTTCATGTTCATTTCAGAATATTCTGGTCTTTTCATATTGTGCAAAGCACAGGAGTTCTGCTAACGATCAGGAAAAAAAAAGTACGTGTAATCAACGAGGCTAGCTCAGTTCGACTCTTTCTTCCTACGTGAAGGCTTTGTCTCTTTATTTAGGCGGTATTTGTAATAGTTAAACTTGTTATAGTGCTTGAGAGAAATATTGTCGGATTTTCGCATTAGCAATTTTGTTGCATTTTCTCAGTAGTATTAGAAATGTCCAGATTGATGTAATCGTCACGTCACGAATTTACCGCTAATGGCAAAAAAACAAAAACATAATTATGCGTAGGTTGAAGAAATAATACCCATTCAAATTTGCTCAGGTAAAGGGGGGAAAAAACAATAAGACCTACCATCACTAAATCATTTCCAATTGAGCCAATTAATGGCATCCTTATAGCTTGTACTCCTGAAATTTTGGGCCAAACTCCCAAAATAGTGGGAATTAAAGCTTCCAAATCGAAAGCTCAAAAGAGAAAAAGAAAAAAAGAGGACTCGATTACTACAGCGAATGATTACACGAAAGCAGAAAAAGCAATGATTACGAATAAAAATATACTGGTTTAAATTACCGATCATGACTGTGTAAGCATCGTATATGGAACTAAAATGAAGAACTGATGAAAGGAGCAAAAGAACTTACAGTGATTAGGGTTTCCGAGTCCGAGAAGAGGGAGAAAGAGGGATAAGAGAGAGAGAGAGAGAGAGAATAACAAACTGTATGCATTATTACTATTATATGTGCAAATGTGTATTAAATATATATAGATGTCGACGTCTGTGTATTAACGGCGCGGGGTGAGTCAGTTGGACTCCCGGCAGGAATAGGGGGAGTCCGTTACGGCAATCCATGTCGGTCCGAGAGCTCCCTCTCTCTTTCTTTAATTTTTGGAACAATTATCATTATGATCAGAAAATACCATTAAGGTCAATCACTCTTTTTTAATTATCATCAAGGTCGGTCAATTTTTTGGGGGGTTTAGGTTTAAGATACACTTTCCTATTAATAGGGTTTTAATGGTTTAGACACTTTTATAGGACACCCTAGATTCAAGTTTAGGTTTTTTCATAGGATACCCTAAGATTTAAGTTTTTTCATAGAATACCTTAAGGTTTAGGTTTAGTCACTTTCATAGGGTGTCCTAGGATTTAAGTACTTTTCGACGGTTAGGGGAGTTGAGGAGAGAGAGAGAGAGATTGTGTCCATGTGGTGTGGGTAGAGAGAGAGAGAGAGAGACGGAAGTCGGGAGTGCGTTCTGCCCAAATGGAGTGGGCGGTGCTTTTTCCCACATCAGGTGGAGCACGCCATGCATGGAGTCGAAAAACTGGACCAGGTGGTGCTTTCCCTTTAATTTTTCAATCTCGCCTTGGCGTTTCATACAGAGTCCAGAGTCCATGTAGCGCCTCTTCTGCGTTAGAGGGGTGTAGCCATGTAGTGTCAATCTCAATCGTTCATCGTAGCAATCAATGGTCCGGATTTAAAATAAAATTCTTCTCCGGAAGAGTTTTATTTTAATCTAAATCATTGAAAATACTTTTGGACGGCTGATATGAGCGCTACAGAGGCCCCAGATTCTTTTCATATAAGGGCATCCTTGGGGTGTAAGTGGGGCCCGGGTTCCTGCATATTTTTCAATTATCTCACTAACGATACATATTTTCTTACTTAATTTGAAAAAACTCTATAGGATCCGCTCCTACAAGTCTTTTTAGTTAGTGAAAAAATTAAATAAAGTATAAATATATATATATATATATGTATGTGTGTGTGTGTGTGTGTTTAAGAAAATCGTAAAATTTTAAGTTACAGACTATTTTTCAGTTGTTATTATAAAATTAAATTTGATTATATACATGTACAATCTCCTCTTCTTTTCAAAACTAGTAAGTAACAATATTTTGATTGTAGATTACTAATATAAAAATACATATGATTCGGACCTCCAATACAATTCTAAGTTCGCCGATGTATACTTAGGGTGAGTTTTCCATTTGATAGCAAATGAGGAAGCTATTTGCTAAGAATTTTTTCCATTTGTTAAAATCAACTGCTACTTTTAGCAATTGTTATTTTAGCAGATTTTATCAAATAGAAAATTCACCCGAATTCGTGAATTCAAAATTAATGTAATATAATTCCAGTGGTTGAGGAAGTATGACAAAATACAAAATAGGGGTACGACCATTCAATAGTGTTCCTCGCATTGGGAGCTTGACCCCGTTTGTTAGTATGACGGAGCTGAGGTGTTGGGGGGCAAAGGGCCCAGACTTATTGACAGCGCCTTGAGAATTGTGCCACGTACTACTACCATTATGTCGTGCCTTTTCCACTCCCTTGGGTTTTCTTTTTTGGGTGCCGGTCCGGTATGGTCACGTGATTCTTAACCGCGCATTGGACGGACGGCCCAAATTGCAAATAGAAAAAGAGGAGAGAGGGAGAAGAAATTTGGAAGAAAAGCAAAACCGTACTGCTTTCTTCTTCGCCACGAGGAGTGCGCACTATGCGTCCTCTGTTTGCTATTAGTACTTTGTTTGAGGATCAGGTTCCTCTCGGGCAAGACGGTTTTGTTTACCCCATTTCCAGGTCCTTTCCGAGTTCATTTTGATAATTAAGATCGTTGATATTTCAGGTCTCATCAAAAAAGTTAGGCACGACAAAATTTAGTTAATCAATAGTATTCTCAAAATACATTTTCCTTTAAGAAAATAGGTTTTTTTTTTTTTGGTAATGCATGGTGTCCCCGGGCCAGCTTGCGCGCACCAGGGGACTATTCCCTACATCCCCCACCAGCCTTTGAGACGTTCTTATGGGAGCTCATGGAGTGGCTCCAAAGGAGTTGATATTATCATCTAAGAAGTTTCGAACCTGAGACCTTAAGAAGGAATAAACTCTTAAGTCCCAAGCGTAGATCACTAGGCCAACAAAAATGGGTTGTTGTCCAATGTTATAAATATTTTCTAAACCTATTTAATGTTTTTTCATTTGATTACCATGAATTTTGGTATGCCGAATGTTCTCGACGAGGTCTAAATTATCAACGGTTCCAATCATCAAAACGAATTCAGAAAGCACCAGAAAATGGGGTGAACATGACCGTTTAGTCCCTTAATGGAACCGGAGAAGATCATGATACTTTGTTTGAACGAGTTTGGCCTTAATAGTCAAATTTTTACACCATATTTTTCGGCGGTCCTTTTCGTCCTCTTATATGTACTTTTATTAATTTTGACCCATATTTTTACACATTTCCTATTTCTCTAATCGAGACAAAAAAAATACAGTGTAAAAATTGAACCCGAATTTAGTGAATTAGAAGAAAACCACCAAAAAGACGCTGGAAAAAAGTTAGGCGTGATAAGCTGGTAGTATTAGTAATAAAGCAGTTACCAACTGTGGGCCTGCATTGGGTAAATTCTGGACTTGAGACTGATCTGATAACTGTAGGCCTTCTAGTTGGGCCAGTGGGCCTTTCTTATGGTTTTCATGTATCAAATACAATAGTGTGAAATATTTCCCAAACGATTTTATCAAAGATAAAATCAAGATTAGATAAAATTAATGTTGATTTTATCAAATGAGGAAGATATTTGATAAAATCTCAGCTTTTTTAAATGTAAAAAAGCTGAGTTAAAAAAGCTGAGATTTTATCAAATATCTTCTTCATTTGATAAAGTCATCATATTTTGATAAAATCTTTTGGGAAACTAGGCCTAATTCGACTAAAAGGCCTTGTTTCAGAAAAGTGTACTTATTTTGTAGCAAACTGTCTTTTGTTGGTTTTTTTCGGTTGACGTATTGTGAGAGAATGACCCGTCTCATAGAGCGTGAAAAGACAGTAAAAAATATTTGCTAAAAAGACAATTTTCTGGAACAATGCATAAGATAAAATACACCATCAGGTTAGTTTTCTTGTAGACTAAGCTTTCGGCATGATTGGTTCTTTAAGATGCTATCAGAATTGAGTTTTGAGAGTTTGGAGGCAAAAGTCAATTATTTCCGTAAAAGTCAGGCTAAATTTTCATTATGATATTTTTAGTATTTTTTATATTTTCAGAGGTATTTTTTATATTTTAGTAGTATTTTTGGTATTCTCTCATAAGTTATTCTTCTTACATAAAATATTAACCGATTTGACATTTAGCAAAAACAACATATACGTTTGACTAAAATGGAAATACGATATTTTTAGTGGAAACTTAGCCTAAATAAATATGTACCTCTATGCATGCAAGGTTGTGCAGGTTTTTTTTCCAATAAAATCTTTTCTTTTATAACGCCGGTACTTCTTGCCAACTTACGTGGACCTCGATTATAAATTCTTGTGAATCTTGTATATTATTTCACTCGGTGATAAATAATTTTGAGCTTAATGGTTAATATCGTGATAAAAGATCCAATGGGATTTGGATGGTCTTCGACTTTTTGATATCAGTGCCTAAAATGTTTTTGAAAAGGTGACCCAACATTCTGTTCTCCGATTAAAGCATTCTTATCAGGCTCATCAATTTTTTGACCAAATTTAATCGCAAAAACACATTTTATACTTTAGCTAATCATTTTTTAAAAAACTCACCGAATCAAACTCTCTATTCTAACTTTACTATATTGTTCCTTCCCAAACGGTGTGCTCTAAACCACTCGTATTGTTCATTTTTGGGTAGCAAATTTGGGGAGTTTTGTTGTTATTCCTCTCTACTTTGCCCAAAATGGTGAAATAGAGATCCCGATGAGGATGCTCTTAGGAGATAACCTTTTTTTTTTTTGCCAGATAATAGGATGTTAATATGTGAGTTAAGTTAGATTAATTACTACAAAGTGTATTGATAATGTTCTATCAGCTCGAACCCATAGCCTCCCAACACCTAAGTATTATTACACGACCGACTGAGCTGGAAGCCCTGCTCAAGAGATAACCTAATATGATGATGTAACAAAGAATTGCTTTCTACTTACATTACTTAATTTGGGTTGTTAATCCGGTGGAATGCATTTTAGTTGTACGTCATCTGCACAATGAATGCTGCCTCTCTCATGCATGGTAGCCATAAGCCAATTTCTCAAAGGTAAAAAAGCTTGATCGAATGCATTGTCTAGTCACAAAACCATGAATACATAATATGGTACGTGATGTAAATGTACAATTTGATTCGAGGACTGAGAGTATCACTACTCACTAGAAGACAACTATAGAATAGAGATGTATGTGCCTAACTTACGCGTATCTCGACTAATTTCGAATCCTCAAAGTTAACAATCGGGTAAACCCTCCAGTACCGCCGTTTAGAATGTTTGGCCTCCATAGAATATGCAAACTCACGGAAAATAAGCACTTATTACTTTTCCATGCTCATCCAAGAAGTTTTGGTCTATGGTACTAATTATTCTACTAATTATTGAGTGTTCATGTACACCATCATATGTTGTCTTCACTTCTTCCATAGTTAAAGACTTATGTGGAATTTATTTATGTACTTTTTACGAACTCGTATGAATGTGTGGTTGTGAATTATTGATCCCGATCGGGGAGAACATAATAAAAAAAATTCCATTGGAGACATGTGGCAGAAGAGATTGATGGACTCATTCCACCTAATGAATTAAAATTTATGTATACGTATCCCTCCCAAGAGGGCTATATAACTGGCAATATCAAATTGCATGGCTTACCACTTTGGTCCAATTTGGACGATTTTACCCCTGAAATTTCTGCCTTGCTCTCTCTGATTTTCGTAATTACAGGATTTCCCCTTGGCTATTTCGGTCATTTGGTGGTTTTTTTACACAATTACGAAATTTCCCCTTGTGTTTTATATTTTTCGCTTAGGCCCCTGCTACTTTATTATGTTTTGTCATTGTCAAACCCCCAGGCTTTATTTTTTCCCTCTTTAGTCCCCAATTGTATTTGTAAATAACATTTCTAAACCTATTGAACTAAGTAAAAAAAATACATAGCATGCACATCGTTAATTTTTACCAATGGGCAAACACTAACGGACATTAATTTCATGCAAAGCACGAGGCTTCATACCTAGTAATATAATACATGTATATAAATTGGCCAAAGATGAGTAATTGAGTGAGAATCAATTGAATGAATATTCTGTGATGTCACAGTTTAATTACAATGGTAGTTTATTGTAGGAGTATCTCCCTAACTGTGACTATCTAGGAACCTCCAACAGTGGGGTAGTATTGTGACAAGTAGAATCTCAGGGTGTCATTAATTTACGTTGGATTCACGCAATTGTCCTGTCAATTTTTGTATCGGGTCACTTCATATGAAACTTCGCTACAATTTAGTAATTTAAATAGTCGTTGTCTTGTCAATATTTTTATTGCCACTTCGTACGAAACTTCGCTCCAACTCAATTAAACCCCGATAGAGGATTAGTCTACTAAATTAATTAGTCCACTAATTTTGATACCGACTTATAAAAAAAGGGAGGGGGAGAAGACTTTTGTTTTTATCATCAGAGGAAGGGGACTTGGGCTGTAACTAATGCAGATAATCAGTGTTAGAGTCAGAAATTGAAGTCGAAGGGGATGAAATTATGGAAGAAATTTTTTTGGTTTGTAGATGTTTTATGAATAAATCCAGTCATTCGAGTTTTTATGGGACGGTTTGATAAATTGAAAATTAATCTCGAGTAGTATTTTATTACCATCTCATTCGACGAAAGCAATATTATTATCGCACGGTATAATTCACCATATATTAGTTTTCTCGGAATGAAAATTGTTCTTTCATTTTAATATTGTCAAATTTTTATAATTTCTTAAGAATATCTATTAAAAAAATATGCAAAATATAGGGGTCACCCCGCCCCCTATGTAGCTCCACCCTGCAGGTAATGTTGATTTTATCGGTAAACTTAGGTCCTTTTTTTTTTTTTTTTTTACTTTG
This sequence comes from Gaultheria prostrata, assembly GCA_036023075.1. Classification (NCBI taxonomy): domain Eukaryota; kingdom Viridiplantae; phylum Streptophyta; class Magnoliopsida; order Ericales; family Ericaceae; genus Gaultheria; species Gaultheria prostrata. The sequence continues at coordinate 31,039 of JAXBDA010002086.1, read as the reverse complement.
GTTCTTCGAATCAATTTGCTTATACCTCAACTAATTTTTGGAAAATTGATTCCATCATCTGTAAATCTCTTGGCCCTCTTTGCATTTTGCCGTCATCCCTCCAAAATATCCTGTGTCATGGTTGGCAAGGATGGAGCCATGGGTGATGGCGGCCGCCACCACAAGGTTTTCAAAAAATGCAAATATTGTATAGAAAATAAACTTTTATCCCTGAATTATATAGACTCACCACCACTAGATTTTTTTAATCTTTCATCCTCATAATGCAGTTTATCTTTATATTTTTCAAGTACATATTTTTGTCACCACGAAGGTAAAATCATGGCTCCGTTCCGATGGTTGGTTTACACGGCATGCTGTGTAAATGCGCATCAACAAATTAATTTATGAAACACGATAAGAAAAAGCGTGTAATGAATGCATATTTGTCCCACACTTTCTAAGAGCATTCCCACATAATAGCTACATTTTTTATTCAAAAATTGAAAAAGTGTGATCCAATTTTATGTGCTAGTTTTTTATAGTTTAAAGAGTGAATCAGTGCTCCATTGAGTATGATAAAACTTATAATGATGTGCGTATTAAAAATTAAAAGTATATTAAAAAAAGAAAGGACAAAAGTATACGCACATATAATGTTAGTCACATTATCTTTTAGTAGGAGCGCTCTGTGCTCTCGCTCAGACCTCTCTCCTTAAAATGGAGTAATTAGGTGGTGTGCAGGGGCCAGACTCCAACATGCACCCCTAGCACGGTCCCTGAATGCCTTCTCGCTCTTGCCACAGCGACAGATAAATTTGATTATGAGAAAAATATCTAAGAGAGATAAAAGATAGTAAGGCCTTGTTCCTCTAAATGTTTTACACTTTTTTTTATTAAAAAAAAATTATTTTTGTTAGTTTTGCGTTCAACTTTTTAGGTTATGTGATTTGTCTCAACAAGAGAAATAGGAAAAAATGCAAAATTATGACCGAAACTTGAATATAGAGAAAACCTAAAAAGTTTAAAAGTTACACATATGAGTTAAATGAAACGAGGTAAAATGGGCAGTAAAAATTTTACTAGAGTAAATATTTGTGGACAACTCTCTCTTTACCACTCGTGAGATGAAATCGAATCCTAAACGGTGGGTCAACGGTGGAATGGAAATGGGCTCCAAAGTCCGAGTTTTCCATTTTTAACATCGATTGTTAAAATTCAATATTTTATAATAGTGCTAAAAGCTAATTTATTTTTTATATTGAATACAGTGCTAAAAGCTAATTTATTTTTCATTAGCTAAAAATTAAGTTGCTAAAAGCCAATTTATTTACTTTCTATAAAAGTGCTAAAAGTTAAGTTGCTAAAAGCAAATGGGAGCTGATCCGTAACAAATACCAAAACCATAAGTAACAATTAAGGTTACCATGCATGAATAGTGATGTGAATATTGAATTTTTAAAATCTATAAAGTTTCGTAACTTAACCAAAACTATACGTAACAAGTACTAAAATCATATGTAACAAATACCAAACTAAAACGTAATAGGGCGTACCATACACTCGTTTTCAGGGGCGTTCTATAACACTCTCCCTAAAATGACTATCGCCGAACAAAATCGAATCATAAACAATAGGTCAAAGGTGGGATGAGATCACTTGCACTTGACTTTGTGGTTAAAGGGAAGTTTTTTTTTTTTTTTTTATAACTTTTCTTTTACTATTTTTTTGGGGTTTTCTTTGGTGTGGACTCTGTCAGTAGTCTATATTCGCATTCGTAATGTATCCATCTTTTCCTTGCACCACATTGAAATTGGTTTTGATCTGGCTTGCACTACGTGGTAAAGAGCTTGAAACTCAGCATCCAGATAATGAAAGACATAGGTTTTTTCAAGATTTTATGTTGTTATTAGGTCGAATTTCACGTTTTTAATACTAATTTTTTATATGGGAGCGGGGGCTAAAAGTTTTGGTTTTAGTAAACGGAACCCACTCTTGCTCCACATCTTTTTTCTGGATCGGCTACTCTACATCTTTGATAGGTTCTTGTCAATATATACTATTTTATACAGTATTTTTTTTTTAGCGAGAAGAAAAAAGATCCATTCAACCCAATAAATCAAGAAAACAGAGAGACAATCTATTCATAGATTGGAGGAGAAATACAAAACATTTTCTTTTCTTTATCATTACTTCCACCGTCCCAATTTGTTGGGTCTGTTTTCATTTTTGAAATTGGTTTTGATCTGGCTCACACTATGTGGTAAAGAGCTTGAAACTCAGCGTCCAGATGATGAAAGACATAGGTTTAATTTTTCAAGGTTTTCTGTTGTTAGGACGAATTTCCGGTTTTTAAGTCTAATTTTTCATATAAATGTTAAAAGTTGAGTTTCCAAAAGTCAATTTATTTCCCATTAGCTAAAAACTAGCTAAAAGTCAATATTTCATAAAAGTGTTAAAAGTAAATTGCTAAAATCAAATAGGAACTAGAGGCCTAAAAATTTTGCATTTAGTAAATGGGACCCACTCTTACTCCGCATCTTTTTTCTTGATCTGTTACTCTACATCTTTATTGCTGGATTATTTGATAGGTTCTTGTCAATATATACTATTTTATAGTATCTTGAATTTGTTTGTTTGGGCCTTCTTGGTATTGACTGGAAACCTTTAAATTTTAGAGACAATCTATTCATAGATTGGAGGAGAAATAACATAACATTTTCTTTTCGTTATCATTATTATTTTCCTTTGGGGCCCTTTTAAAACACAGAAAACTCTAGCTGCACAAGTTGCATGCATATACATTTGGATGCACATTCACATTTCACATTTGCATACTCTAATATAAGTATTTGTGTAGACTTATATGTTTTAATTAGCTCAACCAAAAGAATGGAGCAGGGTACGACCGGCATAACTGTCTATCTTGAATAATCTTACAGAATCCAGACCCACGACGAATCCCAAAATAGATCAGTCACCTAGAGGGAGTATTTTATAGTGTCTTTTTTTTTAGCCAGAAGAAAAAAGATCCATTCAACCCAACAAATCAAACCCTAATATTTTATAGTATCTTGAATTTGTTTGTTTGGGCCTTTGGGGTATTGACTGGAAACTTTAAAATTATTGAGAAAACAGAGAGAAGACAATCTATTCATAGATTGGAGGAGAAATACATAACATTTTCTTTTCCTTATCATTATTATTTTCCTTTGGGGTGATTGTTGTAGTTAGCACAGATTCAGATCTCTTTGCTGCAACCCACAAGCTTTGCTTGCATGATGAAGCCCCTTAATTTTAACACACAGAAAACTCTAGCTGCACAAGTTGCATATACATTTGGATATACGTTCACATTTCACATTTCCATACTCTAGTGTGTGCAAGTATGTGTGTAACTTATATGTTTAATTAGCTCAACCAAAAGAATGGAGCCTGGTACGACCGGCATAACTTCCTATCTTGGATGATCTTACAGATTCCAGACCCACGACGAATCCCGAAACTCCAAACGCAGGCTCGAACCCTAATCTTTCTTGTGAGAGAATCAGGAGATAACCGCTAGGTTACAACCTATAAGATTTAACTGCTTTGCAATATGGTATAATTAGCAAAACTGTTGTAAAACACAACAGGCCACCCCCACTAACTATGACACAGCAAATAACATACCAACTCCATTAATGGGTAGCCACATGCTTTCATCACCTCTTTTCACAAATATTAATCTATCAATGCCATATATTTTGCTTTATAACATTTGTTTTAAGAGCAATATTCTTTCTAACATGGAAATTATATATGGAATCAAATCTCAAACTGAGAAAGTCTTGACAGACAATTTCATCATCCTTTTGCTTCCTTTTTCAGACATAGTTTTAGAGAATTGCTTGTCCAGCTAAACTCGCCCATGCACATCTTCAATTATTGCTCCTTTATTTTTACTAGTTTTAATTTATTTAAAGAATCATACTTTTTGTTGGCCTTTCCCACAAAAATTATACAAGCAGTTAAAAAAAAAACAAAAATTAAACACACATACATAAAACACTTAAACATGTGTACAGTTTTAAATCTCGTTCGTGGAGCCCATCCATCATGTGTAATAATTCATATGTTTTTTTTTAGAATAGAGAGAAAATTTTAATTTTCATTCTAAAACTCATCCAAACACAGCCGTTAAGAGCAAGCCCAACAAACTCCCTAAATTGGCTCTCATCCCTATTTTAGGGAGCCAAACCCCAATATTAGGCTCCAACAAACTCCCTAAACCCCTCCCTTAAATACAAAAATGAATAGTGCCTCCCTAAAAACCCCCCCATTTAGGGAGGCACTATTCACTCCCTACCTATTTTTTTATTCTTTCTCTCTCCTCCCCCTCTTTGCCGGCTGTTTTTATTTATTTATTTATTCTCTCTCTCTTGCTTTTCCCCCATATATTATAATTTATTAAAAATAGGGAGGGTAATAGGGAGTGTTGTTGGAGTGTTGATAGAAAAAATGTCAAGTTATAATAGATATATGCACTGTTCACAAACTTTTTTGATGAGTTATTGTTGGGTTGCTCTAACAACTCCTTCATGAGAAATTCATATTTACTCTTTTCCATAAAGTCACTGTTTAATTGGTCGGACTAATCATTAGAGTATAAGTTGTAGGATGAGTAATTGCACCAGAACAACAGTGAAAGAATACCAAATACCACATCCCTTTGATATTGCATAGGACCCAGGTCCTGCAGCACACATTACTGCCGTCCATTTTGGAAATCAATGGTCCGGATTCACTGAAGCTTTTTTATCGGTAACAAAGTATTTTGACTGGTAAAAAAGCCTCTGCGTATCCTAACCATTAAAAACTTTTTGGACTGTTGAGACTTGAGATTGGTGCACTGCACGGTGCAACATGACACGCTGTAGGATCCCCAAATTATATTGCATATCCAATGTGTTTTGCCTAATTGCTGTCAAACGTTGGAACTGAGAACCCACAGAATTAATACAGAAACAATGTCCAATCGAGTCGACCAATTAATTGTTATTTAATTATCACCAATTTATTTCATGAAATTCCTAGGCATGCTCAAACCTCAATAAACCATGGAAAATCATTGGCAGTTTTATATCTATTTAATTCTCACCCTATACAATACAACTTTTAAATAAAAGGCCATGTGGCCCTTGCATCTGTTTTATTCAATTATTATTGGTCGTCATAGAGTAGCAACTTTTGTGTTGAATCTGTTGATGCATCACCTGCAATAATGTACCAATTCAGTTTTCTAAAAGGTAATCAACTTGCCCTAATTTAATACCCCAATGAATTGAATAGATACATAATATTGTTCGTCACCACTAAATCTCCCCATTGGAGTCAAGATATGGTGGGTCGGTACAATTTAATCAGGTGTAAAATTCAACATCAATGGAAAGATAACACCCCAGCCTCCATCGATTAGTCAAGATGAGCGTAAAATAATTCGGACACTCTCATGTATAACAAAGAAGAATCTCACAGGGTACACACTTCTAAAATTTTGGTAGCAAAAAAAAGGCATAACTATTTTGCAAGGTTTTTATAAAACTCGTAAGGCGCTCCCAGGACAGCCGGACACCTTCTAGCTTCCGAGCTGAGTACTCGATGTGTAGTCGGGCAAGTCGGCTAGGAGCCTTCTAGTGTCTAGGCGGCGAGTATTGGCCTTCTAGACCTCCTTTTCGAACGCTGCTATTTTGAGGGGTAGTACACCCCTAATATTCATAGGGGCAACAAAGAAATCAGTTACTCCTATTTCTCAGAGAGCAATAAGGATAATAGTCTAGAAAGACCAAAAGAAAGCAACAAAACACAACAAATTAACAAACTAAAAGTGACAAAAATTACACAAGCAAAGAACAGAAGAGTATTGTGAAATCAAATAATAAAACATACCAGTACATAACCAAAGAGAACACACTTATAAACAACACATTCCTTATCAACAGAGACCCAAAAACAAACCAAAACAAACTAGTCCCAAACAACTTTTTTACAAAATGCAAAGTCCTACAATTTCCCCAACCAATTCCTGATGAATGGCCAATCCTTGACTGAACCAGGAAGAGAATTAGTTGACGTGCGCGTAAATTGGCTCGGATACCTGACCGTCGAACTAAATCCCCTCACCCGTCAAAACCATCAAGTAACACCACCAGTTACACCAGAAATGACCCTAATCACAAACGACTAACAAGCTTTATCCCTTTCAAGTAATTATCGATAGAATGGATCACCGCGTTATTTTTAGTCCCGTCCACTTATTTCTGAGCGTAACAATAAGTGGTCGGGGCGAAATATAACGCGGTTATTACTGGAACAATTCGGGAGATGCCAGGATTGGCTGATTGTGATACATCAAGTTCCAAGAATTATTCTCCATGTAAATCTCAGGAATGCTCTCAAAATCATCACTTTCAAACAGACCACCACTGCCGCTGCTGCTGGTAGTGTTCAAGCAATTGAGGATGTTATTTAGGGACTCCAATCTTTGGCTAAGTTCACCAATCTGAGCCCTCAAAACAGAGTTCTCTGCCTCCACGCTCAAACACTGCTGAGTGGTGATACTCATGCTATTAATAATAAGGCTGTTTTCATTCTTCACCTGTGCCACTTGAGCAATCAGCTCGTCCACGTGCTTCTGTTTTCGCATCCGTGATCGCCGGGCCGATTCGCGATTCGATTCCATCCTCTTCCTCTTCCTTTGGTCCATCAGACCCTCTTCAGATATCTGGATCTGAGGAGAAAACCCTGATGAATTTCCACTGGAACAAGCCATAGGGTATTTACACCAAATAGCTAAGCAATCTAAAAAAAAACCCAAAAAGAAATACACCTTATAAATCAACAATTTGCAGGACCCAGATTGTAATTATGTTTACTTGACTCAAAAAGCTGTAAAAATCAAGATTTCCCAATCAAGACCCAGATACAAGTTATATGTAGTTGACTCAAATTGGCGTATATATATATGTCTAAAAATCAAGATCTGCTGAAAGATAATTCATGAAACAAAGTAAAACCAGTAGAGGAACACAACAGAGAAAGATTGAACGAGATGGGTCCTGCGCCTGAGAGAGGAATCTATCATAAAACCAGAACGGAGGATTTCACTGAGTACTGGAGACATGGATCAAGAAACTCTGCATCAAGATTTAGAGAGAGAAATTTAGTTTTGGAAGAGAAACAGATGCAGATCTCAATAACCAGAAATTTCAGCAGAGTAACGAGATGGGTATTTGGAATTTTAATTGAAAATCCCAAATCAGAGGAGTAAAATCTTGACAAAGAAAACAAAACCAAAAACAAGAAAAACGGAAGAAAACAGAGACTCAGATCTACAAAGGATCGGGGAGAAAGAGAGAGAGGCACCAGAGATTAGCCTAAGATCTGTATGAGGTAAAAGAGAAGGAAGAGGAAGGGGTTTCCTTTGCTGAAGAATGGGGTTGATTTATAGAAGGTGGGCAAGAAATTGGAAGAAAGTATAAAAAATTTGGAATTTCTTAAATTTGGAATAAAGTGGAGAGCTTTGGAATATCCTCAACAATAGTGATACCAAAAATATATAGACACACCCTCCCGTACACACTCAACCACACCCTCTTTCATATGGGGTGTGGTCCCCACACGGGGCCCACATGTGGGACCACACCCCATGTGAGAGAGGGTGTGGTTGACTCATAGTGATACATGTACAATAAAAGTGTCAAACTCTACTCCAACACACTCACATGGTGTGTGGAGCTCACACATACTTGAGTGTGAAATGTGTGTGGGCTTCACACACCATGTGAATGTGTTGGAGTCAAATTGGACATTTTTGTTGTACACTTGTATTTTTGTATCCTCGATTAGTTTGGTGGGGGAGAGTGGAATCAGGATTAGGGATGTGTGGTGGAGAAGAAATACTGTCCAACTCCAACTGGTGAGATAAAAACTTCTGGATTACGAAATTTTCATTAATTTACTCAGAAAATCTAGAAATACAATTTTATTGTATAACTCCATATTTTTAAAACACAACTTCGAACATAATTGTATCCGAAGTCAATTCGATATATACAAGTTCATATGCATTGAACAGTTCTGAAAACAACTAGTAATAGTATAATTGAAGTGCATTGTTCAATTCTACTTTATTTTACGTTGTGCATTTTCACAATTTTAGTATGTGGAGATTGTGGAATTGATTATGCCAACATTTACTGTTAAAAATATACTTCAAAATGCATAATCTAAATTAGATTTCAAAAGCAACTCTCTTACTTGTCACAAATCCCGGGAATAAATCGCAATCATTACAAGATTTTAGAATTGCATCACTTAAAAATTATCATTCCTACAGTTTTAGCAGCAAAAATACAAATAATTCTAACACAATTAATCATATTCTATCAATCACATGTTTAATGGATAATGCATTCAACTATTTTCCTGGTGACAAAGCTGATCGAATGTGGGACTTAAATCAATTCTAACTTTGGTAAATTTCTTTTTTGGAAAATAACTATAATGGAAATAGTCAAATATATATATATATTGGACTTCTATAATGGGTGACTAAGTAAAAGGAGGCACCAAAAATTTCAAGTTTTGGGGCCTAAAGCGCACCTCGAGCTTTCGTTTAGGTCCAAAATTGATCTAAATATTACCTTAAGAGGACTTAGTATTTAATTTTTCTACTATACTTTTTTCACACGTAAAAACTGATGTAGAACAGATTGCCACTTATTTTATAGAAAGATTTGGCAAACGCAAATCAAGAAAAAATCATTAATAAGATTTTTCGTTATGGCAACATTGGCCAGAATATTTTCTTTATAGAAACGTTTGATTTATAGAATTTTCTTTTTTCAATGTCATTTGTTTTGGCATGATTTTATTACCTTCTTTTTTTGTTTTGGCAAGATTTTATGACCTTTTAGTTTTGACTAAGATCTTTTACTACCGTAATTAGGATTTCTCTATCTGTAAATAAGGGTGTAACCCTCCTCGGACATTCTCTTTTTTTTTTTTTGCCATTCGATATACATCAATGGGGGATTAGCGGGGAAGTTAGTGAGTTAGTTCAGAAGGGGTCCAGAAGCTATCAATAGCCCTAAACCCCAAATGCCTCTGCCGAGACTCGAACCCTGGTCTCGTTTGTGGAAGAACCAGGAAATAACCGCTAGGCTACAAGCCCTTAGTTAAAACTAGCAAAGCAAAGATTATTAGAAGGGGTGGGACTCGAACTCGACTCCTCATGTCTGAGAGGCCAAGCTCTTACCACTCGGACATTCAGTCACTCATTCAATGAAATTTAGAGTTGTCTCTATTTTCTTGTGCTTAAAAGTGTTTATCTTTTCTTATGAATTCAAGAGTTGTAGCCTGTATGTTAGAACAATATCTAACATTGTAACACATTTATCTACTAGAGTGATATCTAAAACCTTCTGCAAATCTATTTTGCACATATCATCTAAACATTTTTGCAACTTTCGTTACAAATTCTTATTATAATCCAAAGCCTATAATTTTCATCCTACAATTCAAAATTTAAGTAATATTTGGTTCTCAAACATCGCCACCTTATTTCCACCACCTTTGGCTGTAAATTGTCTTAACGTCTATTTTACAAACCAACCATTGTTATCAAGGGCGGAGAGAAGAAGGGACAAATAGAGTCAATTGACCTCATTGCCTTCCAAATTTCAGTAGGAATAGGTATAGTTGTCATCAATGTTTTGCTTATTTGACCTCCTCACTTTGAACTTCTTTACTTGCCCCAACCCATTTAAAATGTTTGAAACTTAGAAAAATAAGGGGGCAAACTAGAAATTCCCGAAATTTCCTCCCGCAAATCCCAAAAATAGGGGGGGGAGTATGAAAAGTAGGTGGGTCAATTGTAAATTGAAGCTATATTTAGTAAATTGAAGCTATATTTATTTGACCTCATTTTGAACTTCTTTACTTGCCCCAACCCATTTAAAAGGTTTGAAACTTAGAAAAATAAGGGGGCAAACTAGAAATTCCCGAAATTTCCTCCCGCAAATCCCAAAAATAGGGGGGGAGTATGAAAAGTCGGTGGGTCAATTGTAAATTGAAGCTATATTTAGTAATTAATATATACTTTATTTTTTATTTTAATCTATTAGGAGTAATTTTTTTTTCTTGCAAATCAAAAACGTGAATTGCTCGTAGTTTAAATTTGTAATCTCACTTATCGAAAATTCTGGCTCTAACCCTGATTGTTATGTTTCTATACACAATTTTATGTGTATGGACTTCAGCAATATGTATTTGCAATCGTTAACCTCTTTTTATATTTCAATACTGTCAATTTGTTCCTGATAAATTTATGTATACGTAACATTACTTTTATTATTTATAGACATAAAGAAAGGAACCGACTTTTTATAAAAAAACATTAGTTATATCACTTCATAGGTCCCACTTAGCAAAGTATTACAGTACTATATAATTCATGCATACCTAGATATAGGTAAAACATCCATACAAAAAGCGTATGTAATGACGAAATTGAGTTTTTGATTTTTGAGCTTATCAATTTTAAATTGGAGTAATAACAATCTCATGTTACGAAGTTTTGGAAAATGATTTTAGCACTTTACTTTTTTGATAACTAGTATATTTTAACATTTTTCTTTTAATGTTTAAAATACAAGCAATACAATCTTCAAAACACACTGAATAACAAATGTCGGAGTAAGATTATCGAAAAATAGAACGTCAAAATTATTTTCTTAATTTTTCTTTTACAAAGTCTCTCAAAACTTTTGGCGTTGCACTATAATTGTTTGATGATGGTATCGACTATTTAATATGAAGTAATTATTCAGTGGTCTAGAGGCATCGTCACGTGATGCTCAAATACTCTTCTCTATCACGAGAAAGTTACTTTTTTTTTTTTTTGAACATCGGAACTGAGACGAGAAAAAGTTATTTGAACGTGTGTAAGTCCCACACAAATATCTGATGTCCATGACCCTTTAGAGCATTGCCCTAAGACCAGTGAATACTTTTTTCATGTAATATGTATGCATATTGTAAGTAACATTTTTCTTCAAATAAATAATTCATCTAATCATCTTTGAAAATTATTGTGATGTAACATTATGTATTTATTAAAGTTCTCGAAAAGAGTATCATTGGTCAAAGGGATACTATCTTACAACACAAATGGGTTCCACTAAATTTTAAAGGGTCTTGTTAACGTGTGCTTAATGGGCACATAATAAGTATAAAAAAAAACAAAAAAAAAACATGCACTCCAATACACATTTTATACTTTTCAATACACTTTGACATATTCCTATATATTTTTCACATATTTCAATATATTTTTTCAACCTTAGTGTGTACTTATTAAGCACACGTTAGCATTTTCCAATTTTAAATTGAAGAGATATTTGGACAATTGTTACGCTAAATTTTTTGGGAAATGACTTGGATCCCAATAACCATAAGGCCCACCATTTCTTTTGTCTCATTCATGGAAATGGGCTGACCTAAACTTTTACTCCCATCTCATGACGTTCAAATTATTTGTCCAATTTGATAATTAATTTTTTTTTAAAGAGAACGCGGGGTGTTCCACTAAGCAAGTTTATTGGTTTTTCAGGGCTTTTTATGTGATGTATTATGAGAAAGTGACTGCCTCAATTTTAGGAATAAGGTTGCTTTTTTATTTTTTTGAGTTAGTGAAATAGGGCATTATACCCATAAATGTTCAATTTTCCAAAAGCCACCCTTCAACTTTTGAAAAAATATAACTTTAACTTATACTATAATAAAGGGCAAAAAGGAAATTGTGTAGCTTTTCATTCATTGGTCTTCCAAAATCGACAAGCATTTTATGACAAGTAAGAGTAAAAAAGTGGACAAATAAATTGAGGTGGAGGGAGTATTAAGAAAAGTCGTGTTATTTTTAAACTAAAATATTAAATACTTTTCTTCACTTTTTTTCAATTTTACGTCAATTTAAACGACTCGTTGAGACCTTAAATTGATGTGACAAGTTATAAATTTATGCACAGAAATACTCTAATATATTCATTTAAAAATAACATAATTTTCGTAAAAAATCAGAATTACTGAACAAAGGAAGTAGTAAATAGCAATGAAAAGAAGAGGGGTTTTTTTAATATTCCATAAAGATCCCATATATGTTGCTCCAGTGCATAGATCATCTTAATTAATTTCATGCAAAAGCTTAGCATTACTTTTTTTTGTTTTATTTTTTTGTGATCTTCAAAGCTTAGCATATATAAACAACGCACTTGAGGTGCTTTTTATTGCCTTTGATTTGAATATGTACAGTGTCTTTATATTTTACGTAAAAGGAGTTGCAATTATTATCTTTTTAACTTTGGACAACCACCTTCCTGGATCCGACCTTGGTGGTGTTCTCAAATTTGGCCTTGTTTTCATTACTAATCGAGCTTAAAACTTGAGTCTGACTTGGCTGGTTACTAAACGAGCCAAGCTGAGCGAACCACAAGCAGCTTGGTGCTTTCGCAGGCCTATGGATCCGTAATGTATGTATGTACATAGACTTTCATGCTTTTCTCCCATTTATAATCGGTTTTTTGGCATAGTTTACGCAAATCTCAATTAATGTGGAATACTAAAATTAAAGCAAAAGTCGAGCATACAAGCTCAGGATGGTATTTCCCTTTTCTTCCTTCAAGGTTCAACCATATAAAAAGGGAAGTGATTTTGATACTCCCCAAATTAATTTTGACACAAAAAAAGTGGAGTGGCAAAATCAATTCCCTAAGGAAAAGGGAAGATAAAGTGAACAAAGGATATCTGAACCCCCATGAACTGCCTCACAAACTTCAGGCCCAGTCAATACCTTTGTTTGGTTCAACCACATTGCAGTAGGTCTGTAGGTGAATAAATACAGATACAGTGTCCCCTCATTTGTTTTCGTATCTCTGTTTGTTTTTATGATTCGGTCTTCGGTCCACCGGATCAAACTAATTCGGAGACCAATCCCACTATCAACCAATTAAGGGTCCAATAAAACCTAGAGCGAGTTCTGTATGGAGTAATGCTCCGGTTAGAAATTGATAGCACGCTGGTAAAAATCGAACCACAAATCAAAGGCTTCTTGAACCCGTGGTTGCACCTAGAGTTTGTTTTCGTCCCTCAACTTAACTATCAAAAGCAGAATGAAGTCAAGAGGGAGAAAAAGAAAAAAGACGACCAAGAGGACTCGTTCATTCCCCATTACACAAAAACCAAACCATTGAAAAATCCTTTTATCAAAGGAGTCCACCATTTGCTGCTAACATGAAAAACATGTGGTGCGGAAAAATAAAGAAATGGGGAATATTACTACGGAAGTGCGAGTCGAACCCAAACCAAAGGCTTTTGCGAAGTCTTTGGTTGTTAGGTGATTACCTCTGCGCCAACTCTTTGGGTTCGTTTCCATATCTCTCTATCCCCACCAAAATGGTTGATTCTTTAAGGTAGTCCCTGGCTGTTAAAACTAACTTACTAATGCTATTGACTTTTGCCGAGGGAAAAAAAAATGCATACATAGAGAACTAAGTGTCCAAGCAGAGGTTTCATATCTTCATTTGGACGGGGATAGTCCAAATCTGGACCGTCTATTACTATAATCAATGATTTGGATTTGTTCAGAAACTTCTTCTAGGAAGAGTTGACCGGAGGAAACAATCCAAATCTTGGACCAGAGAGATCCGATGCTCGTTCGAAATCAGTTTCCTATCAACAATGATGGTCATATATTGTCTACCAGATAATAGGTGACCATTTACAGAGAATCTCACATCGTATGTGATAGTATTTAAATCATGAAGGATCATGATTGTGTTTGATCAGTGTTAGTCCAAAAGGAAGAAAAAGAAAGGATGGTTCATTCCCCATTACACAAAAATTGGCACTCATATACAGTCCAAACCACGAACCGTTGAAAAAAGCTTTATTTGTTGAATGGAGGAGGCTAAAATAGCGGGAATGATCAATGCCCTAGATGACTTGGAGAATTTTGATGCCCTGGAGGAGAATGATGACTTTGACGATGGTGTCTCTCTTTCACTGGAATTTTAATTATGAGTTTTGGTGGTTTTCGGGTTTGTCATCTTGGTTTTCTTTCGGTCTCTTCTATTTGTTCATTTGGATTTCGGTTTGCTTCTTGTGGCTTTAATTCCTAGGTGTTTGTTTGGTTTTAGTGTGTTGTTGCTCGGAGGTTGTTTGGATTGCTAGGAGGTTGTTTGGGTTTTTAGGTTGGCTTCTTGCCTGGAAGGTGGTGTTCCCGAGATCTTTTTAATTTTTGTTTCTTTTTCAAAGATTTTAACTGATATCCTTTTAATCTTTGTTTCTTTTTCAAAGATTAATAAAATCTTTTTTTGCCGATGAAAAAAAAAGAAGCAATCCACCATTTGCTAAGAAGAGGGAGGTCTCATATGGGGTCAGAGGGTGCTCGACCAACGGAGACACCGCACACATTCTCTAATCTAACTTAGTAACTGACATCTTACCCAAGACAAAAAAAATAAATACATATCCTATCAACTTAACCTTTGCCTTTATCATCTTCATTTATGGCCAAATGTTCCCCAATTTCACAACTCCATAAAAGAACAATGTAAAAGTAACTAGTACATGGAGTACTTTAACTAGGAGTACTTCTCAACTTTTCTCGGAATGATTACTTTCTGAAAACCACTGATCTTGATATGAATCAATTTGAAATGGAATTGGATCCTCTACTGTCCAAGTTTTGGACCGGGGAGATAGTTCAAATCTGAATCATCTATTACTGCAATCAATGATTTGGATTTATTCAGAGACTCCTTCCGGAAAGAGTTGACTGGAGGAAACAATCCAAATCTTGGACCAGAGAGGATCCGATCCCAGTCGAAATGAGTTTCCTATCAACAATGATGGTCATATATTGTCTACCAGATAATAGGTGACCATTTACAGAGAATCTCACATCGCATGTGATATTTAAATCATGAAGGATCATGATTGTGTTTGATCAGTGTTAGTCCAAAAGGAAGAAAAAGAAAGGATGGTTCATTCCCCATTACAAAAAAATTGGGATCTGGGGGAGTGCTGCGCAGCCTTGTGCTGCGCAGCGGTTTTCGGCGCCGCGCCGGCGTTGTTCCGACGATCCGAGACGTCCACAGCGTAGAGCTCGTCGAGTACTACAACCCTACCAAAAATCAACTCGATTGGATATCGTTAAGTGCCTCATCGGAACGTATATAATTTGAGAAAAAATGGAACACACATAACTTGAAACACTGGATGAAAACTATCAAACCCATATTTTTCAAGTTATTTGTGTTCCAATGAGACACTTAACGATATCCGATCGAGTTGATTTTTGGTAGGGTTGTAGTACTCGACGAGCTCTACGCGGTGGACATCTCGGATCGTCGGAACAACGCCGGCGCGGCGTTGAAAGCCGCCGCACAACACGCTGCGCAGCACCACCCCAGGTCCCAAAAATTGGCACTCATATAGAGTCCAAACCACGAACAGTTGAAAAGAGCTTTATTTGTTGAATGGAGGAGGCTAAAATAGCGGAAATAATCAATGCTCTAGATGACTTTGGAGGATTTCGATGCTTTGGAGGAGAATGACGACTTTGACAATGGTGTCTCTCTTTCACTGGAATTTTAATTATGAGTTTTGGTGGTTTTCGGGTTTGTCATCTTGGTTTTCTTTCGGTCCCTTCTATTTGTTCATTTGGGTTTCGGTTTGCTTCTTGTGGCTTTAATTCCTAGGTGTTCGTTTGGTTTTAGTGTGTTGTTGCTCGGAGGTTGTTTGGATTGCTCGGAGGTTGTTTGAGTTGCTAGGAGGTTGTTTGGGTTGGTTCTCAGGTGGCGTATGTCGATGTGCCCGAGATCCTTTTAATCTTTGTTTTGTTTTCAAAGATTAGTAAAATCTTTTTTGCCGATGAAAAAAAAAAGAAAGCAGTCCACCATTTGCTGCTAACTTGAAGAACATGTGGTACAGATAAACAAAAGAAGAGGGAGGTCCAACTGACATAAAACTTTCAATGACTTAGTTCTCAATCTCATTTGTAAATTCATATGCTTACTTCTTTCCACAGCATGAAGCTTTCTCACGAGGTCCATTTTTTCCTTCATGTTTTGTTCTGATGGGTGAATAAAGATTTCTATGAAACAAATACAAAGAAACCGGGGCATATTGACATGGACTTTCGCCGCTCGGTTAAAGGTAGGGGAATGAGTCCAACAGGTATGCTTAGTTATGCCCTAAAAAATACGTTGTAACAAACATATACAAAAACACGTGAATGTTAAGCGTCATTGGACGTGATAACTAAATGAATTTTTTGACACTTCCAAACAACACTCATTTTGAGATATGAAAATGAGTGCTTTCCCACCCAAATCTGTTCTTCTTCCCTTTTTTTTTGTGGTCTAAACCACTGGTATCCGGAAGCCCACTAGATCCCGACTAAATCCGGTTCGAGCCGGGTTGGCCCACGAAGGGGTAAAGCTCTCCCAGCGCAAGTTTCCTCCATTCACAAGACTCGAACTCGAGACCTTGCTTAAGGGGAACAAGTGCCGAACCACTTGAACCAACCTGCGTTGGTTCTTCTTCCCTTTTCATTGTTCCTGCAGAGTATCATAAAGGTAGAGAAGACAAATATAAGCATTCCTCTGGACTAGTACAAAATTTAAGAAATCTGGAGAAAAATATTAGAATGGTTTGACCTTCTGGAAGTGAAATAGGGCAAAGAATTGAAGAAATTCCCTTAAAAGGAATGGAACAAAGCATTGACATTCAGCACATTTGACAGCCCAGTAAAAACTTTGGTTTCCAAATAGGTGAAGTGGACTCACAATTGTGATACAAGGCCACACTTTACGGGGGATAACACTCGATGTAAATTCTTCATGAACTATAATGATTTTCAAATTAAGAAAGAAAAGTTATCCTAATGAAATATAAAATACGATATTCATACATATAGGATGCGGAAAGAAATGAATGTAAAGAATCAAGTTAAGAAGACGTCGCACTAGTGTGAAGAGGAGACTCAATGTTACTCAGAGACGCATTATTTCTAAGTTTCTAACTAATAAACACAACAGTAAATCTCTCCCGTGCATGTTTACAACAATTGGAGAGAGAGAGAGAGAGACGCTTCCTCCCGTATATTGGAAGTATTTGGGTGTAAAACAAGATTTACCTTCACAACTTCACGTCAATCCTTGGCATGAATTTCCTTACAACTTCTAGGAGGGCAAGATATCCTCTGAAATCTCTTTGGTGATAGAGTCAGGTTGGACGCCCCGTTGAAAAGAGCTTAGTCTTGCATGAGAAATTTTTTATTGACCCAGCCCAGATTTCACCCCTCTCCTCTCTCTCTCTCTCCCCCCTCTCTCTTTTTAAAATCTGACGGCCAAGATGTGCGCTCGAATACCATAGCTGTGTCCGCTCGGCACTGAAATCTTTTTCATGATCTAGAGTGCAAATGAGGCAAGCCGAGCTCGACCTTGGATCGTTAACGAGTCAAAAACTTGAGTTTGAGGTCGCCTGTAACGGAACGAGCCAAGCCCTTAGCTGAGCAGGATTTATTTACTAAACGTGTCTCTATAAACAAATTGAACTTTGTTGAGCCTAACGAGCTGCTCCCGAGCAATTTAGTTCATATGCAGTTGTTAGTAGTACTCCCTCGTCAGTCCCAAGTTGTCGTTCCCTCATTATACTTTTTTTTCTTCCCCTTTTCATCTTTTACCCTTCAAAACATCATGTAGAGGCGTTCGGTGATGTTTTTGTTTCCTATTTTTTGTGTTGTGTTTATTAAAAACGTTTTTAAATTTTAAAAAAAAATTCAAAACAAAAAAAAGGTGATTTGCCTTGTCTTTAAAACAGGGTCGTTTAAATTTTTATTACCAAACATGTTTTTTTGTTTTTGTTTTCATAAACAATAAACATAATTCTACTTTTAGTTTTTTTAGAAACAAAAAACAGGAAAAAGAAAATTACCAAACGCCCCCTACACGTTTTTACTTTTAAAAAGTAAGAGTTAAAAAATAAAGAGAAGTGTTATTGACGCTTCCTTTTTCTCTATTAAACTTATTCTTGCACGTTATGTATAGAGACAAAAAAAAAGAGTGTTAATAAAGAAAAAAGGGAGTACCAATATTAATTCCCGAAAAAAAACTCATCACTTTTTACTCGTTAATTTTCAATTGAAATAATCTTTTCGGGACATTAAACGTCTTCTCCTTGGCAAAGAGAAATTTAACCATTCGGCCATATCCGCTAATTGGAGGGAAAAAAAATAGCGACAGAGAGAGTAGTATTTATTTGACAGAGAGATTGACGAAAGACGTCCAATTAAGGATCAATTGTTAATCTTGCATCCGCCACAGTGCTGCCCCTTACGGAACAGCTGGGTGCGCTGTGGCCTTACACGGCACCGTTTTGGGCAAGAAATCTCTTAGACCAAATAAATTTATCAACCCCATCAGTCCTTGTTTGTTTGGCTGGTAATTAGCGCCAACTTGAGAGTACAAAATATCAGCCCATTACTGCCTTACACCTATGAGTTCAAAATCCAATAAAAAATAATATGCATCCAAAGATAAAAATTGATTACAAGTGTCACGACTCCAACCTGCCCCTGTAGGTCCCGGTCACAACAGAGCGCTGGTGAAACTATCACCAAGGCCATTTCATACATATAACACCTTGTAATCGTATAATTAAGAGGGGCCAGTGAGTATAATCAACGAAAGCCTATTTAATACTAGTATTAACATATCAACTCGTTCTATTTGCAAGGGATCCCTAATAATACACCTCTGAGCTGTGCGTGATTATGTGCGTAATTAACATATAACAAGCATTCTTACCAATTACAAGAATGTAGTAGCTTGAATGCTACCTTCCTATAACAGACATAAAAACCAAATCTTTCCATGAGCTGCATTAAGGGTAACCCATTGCCCAATTCTGCACATCCTGAAAAGTGGAATATTTTCATAAGCCGAAGCTCGTGTGAATAACCAATACATAAGTTGCATGCTTTCCATGGGTATTCTCAAAATACATTTTAAAAGAGATTAACTCAGGCTTTTCATATTCCGAAAATGATTCATAATTCACAAAAACCTATTTATAATGCACATCCCTCTCCGAATCACATCATATCACCATGCGTCTCTAGTTCGTGGATAAGCTAGACGTCTAGACGTCCGACGCATTATCCCACAACACATCACAAACACATCTTGCTAGCCTTTTAGCACTATCCCCTAGCAAGCTGGGACATAAGGGATGTCATTAATAGTATCAAAATGTGTCCACCTTTCATTTAATATCCATGGAGTTCATATCATTGAGGAATACACACAAATAAAGCACATCATTTATACCGGAGCATAAAACACTTGTAAAACCATGTAATTTAGGTATTGAGACACTCACCTCAATCCACGTGATCACACAAGTCCCCTATAACAAATGAGCGATGGAAACATAATTAGACAATGTTAAGTAAGCCTATTCATGCCTAATATTAGGTCTTAAGAGTGTGTGAAGTCGAAAACTTCATAGTTCCTCCCGGTATGGACAAAAACCTCCTACCGGTATCAACCCATCAGACGACCAACGAACAGTTCCCTACCGGTAGGGACCATAACCTTCTACCGGTAGGACCTGGAAAATCTAAAACCCAGCTTACGATTCCTCTTTTAATTATGAACTTCAAACTCACAAGGACATCTCTAATTCACCAAAAGACCAAGGTTTTCATACCCTAAACACATGGACTTCTAGCAGCCCCTTTCAACAATTAAATCACGCCTCCAACCAAGTAATTCAGGTGTCAATCACAACCTTAAGCTACCAACCCAGAAATTCTAACTGCTGTTCATGGGTTTATACAAAAACCCAACCCAGAGACCCGATTAACAACTAATTTCATGTAAATCAGGAGATTCAACAACTAATTGCATAGAATATAACTATAGGAAAATTATAGGGTGTGTGCATATCCATGATTACCCATGTGCCCTCCAACAAAATATAAGCACGTGTCTTACCACTAATTAAAAACGCACGCCTAATTAAACCATAAAAATAAATTAGAGGTCAGGGGTATTACAACAAGTATACCAATTCTTTCTATTCAAAGTGGAAATAGTCCCCAATTTTGTTTGGTTTTATTGGAGCAAATATTGGCAACTTTTGTCACCAGTGTTCCTACAGTTCATGCCCGGATCCAATGCATCGAGCATGCTTATCCATTAAAGAGAAAAAAGGAGAGACTAACTCCACCATGCTTATCTATTGAGGATATGTGTAGGGAAGGGGAGGGTTTCCCTCTCTTTGGGTTTTTGAGCAATGCTAGTGACACATTCAAATTTACATCAATTCTTACATCCTTTCTCACAAGTGACGGTGGAATTCACCCACGATTTGGAGGAAGGCCTCCACCGTTACTCTTGTGAAAGAGGACGTGAGAATAGACGTAAATTTTGGTATGTGCACAGTAAGCCAATCAAAAACATTTTTCTCTATGAAGGGCCATGCAATTGGAAAAATAAGTGCTTTTTCCATTCTTCCACCAACATGCAATCTCTTACGTACTTTTCAAAATCCAAACAATTTTTCAGACAATAATAAGAAAGATTTTGGCTTCTTTACTCACTGGACAGTTGCCTGTGTAGGGGCCGAATTTACAATGGCATTGGGCCCGACAACATGCTTATCCCACTTCCACTCGATGTCGTTTGGGCTGAGCACACATGATGGGCCGTGAGGTTGGTCCGTCCGCTCGTACAGGCCCAAAGCACATTGGTCCAGTTTGGGAGGCCGGCCGGGAGTTGGCCCGACCAGTACATGATTCAGCAGCATAACGGAATCTCCTGACATCTCGGTGTCATGTTTCGACCATGTGCCAAGTGCTCACCAAGTGTCATGCGTGACGCCACCTACCCAAAGTGATTATGAGGGATGTCACCCACCTCATGGTAAATCCCTAAATCTCATATCTATACTATTCCCTTTCCCCTAACTAACTTAAGCATCGGAGTGCCTAACTATTTGTTGATTTTGCAGGCCTGGGAGAGGAAAAAGAAGGCTTGTTCAATAGGATCCAAGCTGTGAAGCACCAGGCAAATCACCACCCCACAACCTGCTATATGGGAGCTCACTTGTGAGGTAAATTACTGCACTGGATCGTCCGATGAAGAAGCATAGGCGTAATATCTGTCCTTGGTGCAGAAAGCATGTACACTGCTATATTTTATGTTCAATCGAGTTGTGTGTTTCCCTTACAAAGGGCAGAGACAAGAATAAACAGAGGCTACATTTGTTTCCAGGTAGCTGACCTAGATAAGAACCTGACGTCTAAGACACCTCTCCTAATTCACCAAAATTCCACTCAATTTTGGGTGTGCCTGGGTTGTTGACTTTGTTCTAACTTTGGCCAAGTTGAATTCAACCAAACTTTAAGTAACTGCTTTTACACCTAAAGTATCTCACCAAACAAGATTTCATTTCTAGATTGTGTCGAAGTCAACTTTATTGCGTCCATTGTCATGAGTTACCGTCAGGCAGTCTATTCTCCGGACAGTAGAATCCATGTGACACATGGTAAGCAATCCCAAATTAGAAGAAGTGCATACAGAAAGCTACGAACGCCAAATTTCAAAATTTCCAGGCTTGTTCAGATGCAGCACAAAATGCCACCACATACATGTACAAAAGTAAGCATCTACATGCATGCATTGAACTCTAAAGGGAACGTGTACATGATTGAATGAATAGCGCTTGCTGCGAAAAGCCAAAAGTTCAATACTCCGGGGGAAGAAGAAGAGAGCTTCAAAAGAACGAAATTACCACAATAGAATTAGAATCATTACAGCTCTTACATCTCAATTTAATTTACATACATAGACAAGGTCCACAAATACAAAGGCACAACTATATACAACTTACAGAAGCAACGCGACATGAAGAGCTTGAGAGATAAACAAGCTCTAGAAGAAGATGGAAGTGTTATGCATTTAACAGCACAAACTGCTAATGCATCTTTATCAACATTATTAAAATGACAGGACACGAAGAAAATGGGAAACGGAATAAAAAATGCACCAAGAGCTAAATTATTATTACTAGTACAACAATACCTTCAAAGCTTCTCTGTAAAACCGAGAAAGTGAAGGTCTTTAGTTTGCCTCCATACTGGCCGTGGCAACTTCAGGATGGTAGTTCAACATTTCCTCCCACATCATCTCCCTTATCATTTCTTCCCCTAAATCCTCATCTATATCAAGATCAATAGGAACCTGTGCCGGAGGATCAGAGGTTGGATCGTATAGCGGAGACATATAAGGGTGTTGGAGTGCTTCAGTAACACTAATCCTCTTTGATGGATCAAAGACGAGCATCTTCTGCAACAGATCAATTGCCAAAGGATGGGCATTGGGGTAAAGGCGAGACAGGGGGGCCCCAGGAGAATAAGATAGCGATGTGATATACCTTCTCGCTTTTGGGTTATCAATGAATTCAAGGTCGTCTTCTGTCTGGCTTCCAAGGATGTTCACTATCAACTTGAGTTGGTTGAGACACTCAGTGCCAGGAAATATTGGTTTGCGACCGAGAAGTTCAGCAAATATGCATCCGACAGACCAAACATCGATTGAGGTCCCATAGTTGTCACAACAGAGGAGAAGCTCAGGGGCCCGATACCAGCGCGTGACAACATACTCGGTCATGAACTGGCCTTTGCCACTACTGGTGCGTGCAAGCCCAAAGTCACATATTTTGAGGTCACAGTTTGCATTGATGAGAAGGTTTCCGGGCTTCAAGTCGCGATGAAGAATGTTTGCTGAGTGGAGATACTTCAGTCCTCGAAGCAACTGTATGGAGAGATTAGATCAGTTTTATTAGGAAAACAGCCTCAAAGCAAGAGAATGAAAATGCTATAAAGTAGCAGTATTTGGTTTTTGCACTCCAGCCACAACACAACTCAAATCCCAAAGATGCTAGTCCGACTAATTATAGCGGTCATTTTATCTATACGCAAATATTCTGACAGTGAAGCATAAAAGACATCACACTGGAACAAAAAAACAAAAGCAAAGCACTAATGTTTCAACGTCCACACCCATTTCTGAGTTCTGATAGCTTATCTAACCTGCATTTAATGTTAGCAAATCTGTGAACAATATTAAATCTGCACCAACCCCAATGCATCATTCCAAGACCAGCATCACTATGACGCGAATGAGAGCACAGGTGTTCCATAATGCAAGACATCACAGCTTCAAAATGATAGTAAATGCTATAACGGAAATTTATCAGCTAAAAGTTATTAATTTCATGAACCCAATATACGATCTCTGCATGAATCTTAGCCAAAATGTTCTGTGTTTTGACCATCCACTGACAGTCCGTCACTTAGTTTCAACACAGCAGATTCTTCAGACAATATAGGTAATTCACCGCGCATGAATCATTTTCTAGAATCAATGATAGAAAGTGTTCATCCACAGTTTCAATCCCATTAGCTGATTAATATACCTGGAACAGGAAATACTGGCAATGGTCATTCGTAAGCGCTTGAGAGGACTTGATAATCTGATGCAAATCTGTATCCATAAGTTCGTAAACCATGTAAACATCATTGAAAGTTCTCCTGTGAATGGGCATCATGACATCTTTCAACGCAATCACGTTATCGTGTCTAAGATGTCGGAGGAGCTTCAGTTCGCGCAAAGTTCTCAGTGCGTCAATACGGTTATCAAATGCATTATGTATCTTCTTAATTGCAACCTTCTCGTTAGTTTCCCTGTTAACAGAAGAGCACACAATGCCGTAGGCCCCTCGACCAATAGGCTTGATTGGCACATATTTGGTATCAATCTCGAACAAAGTTTGCCACATGGAATAGTAATGCTTCCCTGGAGATCTAATTCCATTTGGAGGCTCAACTGGAGTTGCCATGTCCTGCAAATCGCAATGGGAAAATTACCATCAAAATAACAAAAACACAAGCTGACAAGCATACGAATGATGAATTGTATTATGAGAACCAATCCTTTAAGATACTACTGCAGACTTGCTGCCTATCATCGCTTTATTTAACATATCAGACAAAATTACAATCCCGCAATCTAGAGCAACAAAGTCAACGAAACTGGGTCATTAAACGAATGATGAGTGCACAATCACTTCTAGTACTTAAGCTTCTGCCTTACAAAAAATATCAAAGAATGAAGTTGCACCATAGTGGCATGACGGTCATTGGTTCAATTCTTGGACGTTGGAAACAACCTATCTGCTTGGTTGCAGGGTAAGACTGCATAAATCAACCCTTCCCGAGACCCGGCGTTCATGCACTGGTTACGCCCTTAATGCAATGAAATTTTCATGCTATTCTATCTCATTTTTTCGCTGCAATTCTCCATAACAAGCCATTTCAGTGAAATGTGGATTCATTGTCCTCCGATCGAGTGAGTTAATTGATAAGTAATAATCACTCAATAAGACAGGTGGCCGGATCTAAAGTGACTATAAAGTTTAGATTAAATATAGAACAACTAGATGGAAGATCAAAGGTCAAATATTTCCAGCCTTAAATAGACACATAGAAACATAAAATAGGAAAAGCACAATAACAATTCCTCACTCACTTCCCAAAAGAACTCCATACCCTTTTGCCTCAATATAGGCAGTTCATTGAAAAAACAAAAAAATTACTTTTTCTTCAAGACCCCTTCATAAGTTCTACGCACATAAGTTCTGATGGCCAATTCATACTTGATTTCTTTGCATTTCATTGGAATTGGAAAAATTAGCCTTTGTAATTCCTTCCAACCAATTTAATCAAGGTCTATTCGTTAACTACAGACCCACAGAATCAAACAGCGAAAACAAAAACAAAGCCCAGTGATATTTTTCAGAAAAATAGACGTACAATTTTCAACAACAACTAATAGGAAAGCAATGAAATTGATTGCAATAAATGGTAATTAGTAATTCCTACTTCAGAAAAGCATAGTGACATGCCAAAAATACGTATCCAAATCTATAATCAACCAATTAAGCATCAAGCACGAAAATTTCCAACAATATCACAGGAAACTGAAAAATTAACCACCAATAAATCAGACATACTTCGCAATTACACTCCTTCACGCGAAATTCAACAGAATTCTGCCGCAAACCGAACCGCGAAGCATCCCATGCTGCAATCCCTTCAAAATCAACCCTTACTCGCTCGATACTGCACGAATCGAAGCCCTAATCAAAGAGATCTCAACACAGGAGTTGGTCGTAGAGATGATGATGATGAGTTACGTAGACGTAGATATATGTAGAAGCATAGTCAAAAGCAGAGATCTTTGGGATCTAATAGTAATCCAATGATGATTCGTTATGGGGTCGCGATCGGAGTGGGCTGGAAGTGGATGGGATCAGTGTGATGAAGCAGAGAGAGAGAGAGAGAGGAGAGAGAGAGAGTAAATTAATTGCAGAGTGTCTTGGATAATACTAATCTGGTTTTAATTTGGACTGTTGCGTAAAGCAAGGTAGGGATATTTTCGTTTCTTAAAAAGGATAAATTTTTTGGTGCAAATAGGGCACCTCGTGGTGCCCTTCGGCACATCTGCGCCGTTCAAAAGTGTATTGGACGGTTCGGATTTGGAGAGAGAAAGAAGAGAGAGAGTGTTTTAATCCGGACTGTCCAATATACTTTGAGAACGCAAATATTGGTTTCATGTGAAACGGTGTCGGATTAGCAGCGGTACTTGATATAGCCATGGCTAGTGAATAGTTCATGACTCGACTCGGTAAAGGTTCATTTGAGTTTATTCGAGTACTAAATGAATCGAACTTCAACTTCAATTGGGCTCATTTAATAAATAAGTCGAACCTAAACTTGACAGTATTTGCCTCGATCAGACTCGCGAACTTGGACTAGATATCTATATCTCATAGGAATTTTACATATAGCCTTAAAAGTTTTATTTCAAAGTTTTAGATGGCTCGATTCGGTAAAGGTTTGTTTGAGTTGTATTCAAGTACTGAACGAACCGGTTCCTTCAACTTGACAGTATTTAATAAATGAGCCGAACTTAAACTTGACAGTATTTGTCTTGATCAGACTCGCGAACCTGGACTAGATATCTCTATCTCATAGGAATTTTACATATATAGCCTTAAAAGTTTTATTTCGAAGTTTTAGACCTCGAGAGTATAGATATCCAATATTTTTTACTTGTTCAAGCTCGTGAACCAGTTCGAGTTCAACTCAAACCTAAGTAAGTTTTGCTCAAACTCAATTCATTAGATTTTCATTGAACTTAAGCACTAATGAACCTGAACATTCAAAAGCTCAACTTGATTCGGCTCGTTTGCAGCTCTAGCAGTATTGCTAATCAATGTGGCGCTTTATTGGTGGCACTTTCTGAAAAAACGGTTTAGAGTATTTTAAAAATAGTTTGAGAACCATAGTATTTCGATCGTTGAATTTTTTTTTTAAACAAAGAGATTAGTTTGAAAAAAAAAACTCTCGTTTTTCCTAAATTTTGGTGTTCTTGTCGTCCTTTCTGAATTTTGTAAGATTCACATTCTCAATAAGAAGAGCCTAAAAATAAAAAATTATGATAAATTTTTCAAAAAATCATTAAAGATCATATTGTTTTTTGGTGTATTGTGTCGACTCATATGAACTTTTTTCAACTTTGATCGACATTTCATATTTTTTTGATTCCTCTCGTGAATGATTAATCCCAATATTTCTGATAGAAGATATAGACAAAAAATTACGAAAAGTAAAAATTATGGGTAAAAATTGGGTTTTGCTTTAATTTTTTTTTTATAAGAAGTGTTTTGTTTAATGAGGTTATGGATATTTTTTGAGGTGAGTATCTTTTGAATTTGGGAAATGTGGTTTGTGAAAGGAGTACAAACAAAGCATATTCTTTCCCCCCTTGCTATTATGGAATAAAAACGACGTGGTGATTTTGGATGATTATGGGCCTTTTGGTGACAATGTGATGCTTTTGCCTCTTCCCTTTGACAAGGATGTTTTTAAGATTTTTGAGAAATAATTTATCTAACGAGACATTTTTGTAATGTGTTTGAGATGACGTGATATTATCAATCATAGTATCATTTTCGGTCATGAATTGTAAGCAGAACTTAATTTTGTCACTGGATCTTGCTTGTAACGCTCAATGGAAATTGGTAATTCATGTTCGGCGAGAAGCTTGCTTTTCGGTCCCACCACATGGTTGCGCACGAGTGGATTGGTGACATCACGTCGCTCATTCATGTAATGTCGGTAAAATACCTTTCTAACTTGGAATTTTGGGATGAAGTCAAGCAGGAATGCTAGTTTTCTCTTTTCAGTAAAATCTATCCCATTGTTTTGCTAATAATTGCTCAAGAGCAATGTAAATTTCATATGCACATTTCGATATTTTCTACATTTTTTAGATAAAAAAAATAGGTATTATATTTTTACGCATATAACGAGATTTTTAATCATTATTTGAGTGATTTGCGGTGTTTGCCATTCTCCATACACTTATGTTACAACTTACAATTTTTATCAAAGAAATAAACAGAATTTATTTTCATCAGACGATTCCCGGCCAGTGAAACGGAAAGTGAATTCGGTTTGCTTTATTTATTTATTTTTTGGAGGAACTTATTTTGTTTATTAAGGTTACGGGTAATTTGTGAGGTGAGTATCCTTTGAGTTTGGGAAATGTGGTTTATGAAAGCAGTACAAAGACAAACAAAAGCATATTCTTTCTCCCCTTGCTAATTAGGGAATAAAATCCCCCGTTCGTTGATTTTGGAGATTTTGGACCTTTTGGATGGTGACGGTCTGTTTTCTTTTGCTTCTTTCCTTCAACAAGGGTGTCTTATGATTTGAAAAATACTTTACGTAAATGTGATTGCGATGATGTGGTATTATTAATCACATCATTTCCCGGTCATGCGGGCAGGGTAAGGTAAAGTCATCGAAATTTACTGTGTAGCCAATGACATTTGGTATTTCACGTTCGACAAGTAACTCGTTCTTGGATCCCACCATAGGACTAAGCACAAATGAAAAAGTAATATCACGTCACCCATTCATGTGATGTCACTAGTGCAAAAAATACTTTTTTATACTTAGGGCTCTTGGGATGAATTCGAGCAATAATGTAAGTTGTCTCTTTTTCATTTCAAATTTACTCCACTGTTCTACTAATAATTGCTCAAAGGGAAATGGGATATGAATAAAAATGGAGAAATGTAAAATTCATATGCACATTTCGATATTTTGTACAATCTTTTGATAAAAAAAAAGGGGGTATATTTTGCACATACAAGGAGACCTTTTACCACCATATGTGTGGTCTCTGGTCATTACCATTCTCCAAAAACTTATGTTGAAATTTTGATCAAAGGAACAAATATATAGAACTACTTTGAAATTTTCTCTCTCTTAGACGGTCATGGATCGAGCTAAATATCCAAATGACTACGAGGGATCAAGTCTTGGTTCAATTTTGCATCCTCCAGTGTGATTCGAATTTGGATCGTTGTGGGCCCACAATTATGATCGAAAATATTCATATTTTAGATCTTGCAAAAAATATTATACGAGCCTATATAATTCATAGGAGTTTTTTTTTTTTTGGCCCATTATTATGGTGGGCTATTTGGTTCGTGTTCAGGGTTTTTTTGTACGTCTAACGTGGGCCCTTCTAAGAAATTATCATAACTTTGCAGCATCTCTTATAGCCTAAACAAATTTGAGTTTTCAGCTGAAATGGCTAGCCCAATCCCAACATCGAACTCGACATTTTGTGGACTGCTATAGTAAATCCCTAAGTCTGGCGAGCTATTGTAGCACTCGGTGGCCAAGTAAATTGGGAAAAATTCTTCTTCTTTGTCGTCTATTCCTTCTCTTCAAGGTTGGATCTTCTTTTGCTACTTCATGATCCTGTGGGTAAATCTCGATTTCTGGTGGATTTGTCGATTTCAGACTCTTCAAATCTCCGAAGTAAATCTTTTTTTTTTTTTTGGGGGGGGGGGGTTGGGTTTGAATAGTGCCTAATCGATAAAAAGGAGCATCGAGATGTTGCCATGCTGTATAGTCGGAAAAGTAATTAGAATAAAAATTGGGAGTGGATTTTTTTTTTGTTGTCAAAATGGTAGGAAGTTTTATTAATGCGATACGATACAAAACTAATACATCAAAAAAGATGATTATCCTTCTCTAAGGAAAATAGTAACCAAGCAGGAGGTCGAGCTTCCCAAGTTCGAACCTCAATTCCTCGCAATCCGGGTATTGAATAACCGATTTGATTAGATTGTTGGAGTGATGGTGTATTTTATGGCTAGCCAAAATAAAATTTGACATTTGGGATAGGGATTTGGGCTAAGAATGGCTAGAGAGTACAGATGCTCTTGGCTAGTTTCCTAAAATAAATCACTTGACTAAAAGTGATTTTTTGAGTTTTGTCTCTATTCAAATTTTTTTTTTCTGCGTTTGTTAGTTTTTCGTCAAATTTTTCTATATTGGTGGTTTGTCTTGACGAGATCAATCGTAAAAGCAAAAAAATGATAACTTTTACCCAAATTTGTTAAGAAATATTTACTTTTAACACTTTTAGCCGATGAACTAATAATTCACAAAAGACTGACTCAAAAACTAACAAAAAATAATTTAAATAAAGACAAAATTCAATAAATCAAGTGAATTATTTTAGAAAATCACCCTTTGGGATTCTTCAGATCCGCGTACTCCTTTCAGTGGCGGACGCAGGATTGCAATTTTCGCCTAATTTACAGAGACCATTTTTCAGTAATTTTACAAAAAAATCTAAAAGTGTACTAAAAATATGTAAAAAATTGAAGGATGTGCAGGGGCTGAACACCTCCCTAGCACCCCCTTGTCCGCCCCCGACTCCTTCGACGTTTAGAGCAAAAATGCTACTGTATAATAACACAAATAAATACACACACTCATCAGGCTTGTGGGTTCCGCACATTGAAAGTGTGTGTATGAGACCCATATTATTTGTGAGTATTGTGCATGTGTTTGAGTGAGGCAACGGTGTCAGATCCCCTGCTTCAAAACCCCCTGTTCCTTTGTTCCAGGGGGATTTGGATCGTTGGATAGTGAATTTTATTTTTGTTAAAAATTTATGTGTAATTCAATGGCCTAGATCCCTTGAAACAGAGGAACATGGGGGTTTTGGATCAGGGAATCTGGTTCCGTGTTGCAATTGGCAAGGTTTTGTGATCACCGTGCATTCGTGCGCCGACAAAACAGTTTTACAGTATGTCCAAAAAAGGAATACTGTTAGAAGGGATCTAACGTCATGGCCAAGCACACAGATTTCGGCAGTTGGATTTGGAAAAATTATTCAGCACTCCTCGGACATCTTTTGCCATCCAGCTTTTAATTTTTTAAAGTTCATTTTGGGCTAAGATTATTCATTTCGTAGAACATATTGAGAAAAGTTATCACCCAATATCAATTTGATCGGGCAATATTTGGTATATCAATGAATCGCATTTGAGCGAGAAGCAAAAGAAATTAAAATATGATTTGATACTTCAAATTTGTATCTTTTTCCCTTGCACAAACACAATTCGTTTAAATATAAAACGAAATTTGATGAAATTGATTTTTAATGTGGATATTCATCTTGAGAAGTTTTACAAAATTAGTGAGTTTGATAAGTTTTTTTAGTCCGAATTGAGGGGGTGTTCCACTAAAGGGTTTAATGGGTTTTTAGTTTTTTAGGCCTTTGGTTGTGGTTTAAATCCACAACTTGTTCTACTAAATTTTGGTTTTTTGGTTTTTTGGTTTAGTCGTTTTGTCTTTATTCAAAAAAAAATTGCATTTATTAATTTTGCGTCAATTTTTTGTGGTTTATTGGTTCCTCTCGACGAGATGAATCTAACAAGTATGAAATTATAGTGAAAATTAATTATTTTTTGAATAAAGCCAAAATTAAACCAATAAACCACGTATTTT
>JAXBDA010002085.1:0-46362 GCA_036023075.1 Gaultheria prostrata | reverse complement strand
AAAAAAAATAAAATAAAATAAAATAAAAAAAAAATAATAATAATAATAATAATAATTTAGGGGACACGCCATGTGGTGTGTCCAATACGTGTCCCCGCGTGGGACACTCGTGCCCCATACGCGGACTGGCGACCTTTAGGAGTGTCAGTGCTTCATCGATCGTATGTTAAGTGTATCCCTTTCCTACTCTTGAGGTTTTTATATCTCGATCTATCTGTATCATGTTGCATCTGACTATGTATAAAAATTGAAAAAAGAACGAGAAGTACGACAATTCCTTGAGCCTAATTTTTTCAGGAATTTAAATTGCCTCCCCAAGTCTCATTGATTGCTCGTATGAGTAATGCAACAATAATTATTCCATTCGTGAATGGTACCACTTTACCCGACATTCTGGTTTGTGGAGTGATAGGTGGGCTGTGATCACTGCTGCTGAATAGTGTTAAGAGACATGCCCTATTAGGGTCAGTGTGCAGTGCCTGAGCCCTTTTAACTTGGACAAAATGGGATAAGATGCTCTCAGGCTATTTGTGGTATCCGTTGGCTTTGTCTTGGATCACTTGAGTGAGAAGAACCTTTGGCAATCTGCTCATCTTTTTTTGGGTTTGTTCAAGAGAATCTCTAGCCAAGAAGATCCCTCAACTTCAATTGTCCACTTGATGTAAGGTAACTTTAGGAAACTTGGGAATCGCTCCCTACAAGCAATCGTGGTGGATTTTGGTTTTGTATAGTACTTGCATTATGTGCGCAGGGCCTTGGGACCTTTGTTATGTGGCTTTTTGGATACGGCTAAGGAATTTCAATGGCTTGGTGGCTCGTTGTCTCACTTTGAGATGATTCCATCTTGACCAGCCAGAGAGAGAGAGAGAGAGAGAGAGAGAGAGAGAGAGAGAGAGAGAGAGAGAGAGAGAGAGAGAGAGAGAGAGAGAGAGAGAGAGAGAGGATGTTCACTGCAACACGTTATTTGTTACATTTACCTCTATCATATCTACTGATGCGACCAAAACAAAGATTGGATAGATTTCTAGAGAGAGAGTTTCCCAAATGGATACAAGAGAAAACTATATTTTCTTTTAATTTGAAAATGACAACTTCAAAATGAGAGGCCTGTAGTTAAGATAAAGTCTAGAGACAACTTGATATAGCTGTACAGTACAACAAACCATAGCAAAAGCCATAAAGACTAACGACAAGCATGAAAACTCTTAAGGAAAAAGTAACGCGGACTGCATTATCTACCTTGGAAGAGCACGTGGAACAACCCTGAGACTTGTCATACCTACTGACTGCGACCACGATATGACCACAGAAGTTTGACATGGGCCACAGTTTGTCAAACAGTGTGCTAAGCCACCTGTCCCTCTGCATGGGGCATTGTGCTCATTGCCCCTGTGGATCGACGGTACATATAGAAAAGGCTCTTTAAGGCATGGAAGTGGATCCCTGTTTTCCTAGTTCAATCAACTGAGCTCCACTAACTCAGTTCTAGGGATTCTTCACTCTGAGTTCCTCTGCCTCCGGTGATCTGCATCCATCTTGGTGCTTGTAATCATCCGAAAGGATGATAGTGGCAATAGTTATATTTTGTCCCCATTCATCAAGATGCTTTTAATTCGTGAATCTCTGGTATTTAACTAATTAGTTTACGAGACAACCTGTTCTTCGCCTGGTACTTCCAAGCTTCATGTATTAAGTTTTATGCCTTTTTTTTCCACCTTGTCATAGCGTCTTCTGCATTAGCTACCCTAATCTTTATTCTAAATGTTACTAATGGAGTTACTAGTTATTAACTTCTCACATGCTTGAATTCATTGAGTCTTTTTGTTAATAACATTTAGAATAAATCCTCATTGTTTTTTAGTTTTGTCTTTCCTTTTCTAGTGCTCTATGCTTTTAAGTATTGTCTTGAATTCAATTCAGATTATGATTATAAACAATTCGGACCGTCACAACTTTATTAGTCCGACTTGGGTGTTTTGACCTTTGTAGCGTATTCATATGTATAAGAGGTATTTGTTGCTTCAAGGTTTGATGCAACATGGTTACATTGGTGGACGTAGCCTTCAAACTGAGCCATGTAAATCCTTGCACATTTGTGTGATTGCCTAATTTTTTTTTCTCCTCTTAATGATTCATGATATCCCTCGCCTCTAATACATTTTAAACGTAGTTTAAGTGTGTGGTGAAAATTAGTTGCCTTGTTCAAAATCAGCCATATTTATTGCGTGTAATAATTGTAGCATATGTTGTAGTAGTTCAAACACTTATATTTTTCATTTTCGTACATTACTACCTTGCATCATGATCACGAAATAATGCCCATTGCTTTTGAGTAGTTGTCCTGCAATATTTTGTTGTATATCTTTTATTGTGTTTACCTTTCTATTGTCCTGACCATTGATTCGTGATACAGTATGTAGTGGGTGGAATGAAGCACGGCTTTAATGCTTGTATCACAGTAATATGTTTTGTTGTATCAACTGCTCTCATTTAGGGCCTTAATGATTCATCAAT
This sequence comes from Gaultheria prostrata, assembly GCA_036023075.1. Taxonomy (NCBI): domain Eukaryota; kingdom Viridiplantae; phylum Streptophyta; class Magnoliopsida; order Ericales; family Ericaceae; genus Gaultheria; species Gaultheria prostrata. The sequence goes on along the minus strand of JAXBDA010002085.1, from coordinate 43,848 downwards.
CTAGATTCTTAGACAAAATATTTGTTGACTGCACAACTACGTACTCTGGTGAAGTTTATGCCGAAGGGTGGAAGTTTAGGACGAATTTTGTTCTCAGTTTTGCTGTATTATTGATCAAATAAGGGAGACCCGTTTTTTTCCCTGATATGTTATCTTGTTGTGCTATCTTGTAGATATAAGTTTAAATATTTGTTCTTAATGTTAAGATTCATGTTCTTCGCAGAATGGGCGGGACACGATCTGGCCGCATGATCCTCACACAGGATGGAGTTACTGTGTCACAGTTCCTTCCTGGGTTGTCCGTCCAAAATCAAGAGATTCAGATCCTGTTGTGGTATTCATACTGAATGACTCTCCAGTGTTTATCTGTACAAAGGGTAGATGTTTGCATACTATCATTCAGAATTTGACATGATTGTGTTAAAATTCATGTGCATGTTAAAAGTCAGTAGACCTATGGACTTGGGTAGCAGAAGATGATACATTTATGAACAAACTGGAAGGCTTGGTCTGAGTATGACAGGGCATAAAATTTCCATGTCAAATTCATACATGACATGCTCTATTGCACCTTGTAGAAGCCACTTTATCCTGTAAAATAAATGAAGTATCAAGAAATTTGGGTACCGTGTCATACACTATCTGAGGCCCTGTAACAGAGGAAACATGTGGACCATGTCAACATGACATAGCTGTGAATGGTATTAAGAAGTTTGGTCGAAGCTGCGGACTTTTCTCATTAAGGTTGATCTTATCCACTGCATGTTTTTTTATTGGATTTGAAAAGCATCCGTACTTTTGAGAAGTTAAAAGGCACATTAAATGCCTTTCTTGCTTCTCTTAGGTGTTCATGGTGCTATTGATGCTTTAGATGTTCGTTTCAAGGAGCCATTAGTGTCAACACCAGGTTAGCTACTTCAGGACCTCAAGCGATATCAGCTACAATTACTTGCCCTTCTGGTAAATCCAAATATGCTAAAAATACTTAGGCAGGGAGCTGTACGTCATGGACTCCTGGTTCAACAATATCTCTAGTCGATTGACCTTCTCTTCATCCGTTTTAAGTGTCGACACTTATTTTGACTGTGTTTGGTGTCTAGTGGTTTTTCCCAGGCAATAATATTCAAGGTCCCTGAAGCTAAAATAACTTAGGCATGGAGCTGTATGTCGTGGCCTCATGGTTCACCCATTTCGGAAGTCCATTGATCTTCTCTACATCAATTTTTAGGTGTCTTTTGAAATGTGGATGCTTGTATTGGTTGTATTCTGTGTCCAGTGGGTTTCCCCAGGTAGCTTAGGGGACCTTTTGTATTGTTGCCCATTGGGATAGAGTGTGAATTGTTACTAAGAGAAGACAAACATGGTAGGTTTATCAATTGTGCTTGATGTGGATTCTTTTCTTTTTTGGGGGGAATCAAAGACCTTTCTCGGAACATAGAAGCCTTATTTGGTCTTGAAATCCTTTTTGTTGGACCTTTTGTATTGGTGGTTTTTAACCCTTAAAAAGGGCATACCCAGTGCACCTCCTACATATGCGGGGTCTGGGGAAGAGTTGATGTACGCAGCCTTACCCCTGCAAGCAAAGAGGCTGTTCCTGATAATCGAACCCGTGACCTACAGGCCACGATGGGGCAGCCTTATTTTGTTTCAACCCCACAGATGAAGAATTTTTTAAATCTGTGCAAAATGTAGTGGACTTTGACCAGTCTTCAATTTTGTCAGTGGTCTTTTAGCATAGAGTGGAAGAAGTTTTGAATTTTGTTTAACATTTTAGTGGGCTAGTTGATTTTATAGCCATTGTTCTGCTTTGGTTAACTTGTGAATGCATATGGGTTAGAGCGCGCTGATGCTCCAATTTCTCTCATTAAAAAAAGTATCGGTTTTTTATGGGATGATACAAATAGCTTTATACTATCTAGTATGTATTTGTAGAGTATAGCTCAACTGAATGGTTGTGCTTGTTAATCTTCTTTGCCTAATCTGCAGTTTCTATTTGATTCTGTATGCATGGTGTGTGAACTTCAGATATGTTAAGTTTTAACATATCTAAGCACAGTTTTACAGGGTTCAGATTGCCATTCAATCACCAGAAGGAATTACAACAACACGAGGAGTATTGAGAAGATTTAACGACTTCCTGAAGTTATTTACTGTAGTAAGTCTATACAACTTTTCTTTATTTAAGTCAAAGGGAGTGTGCACCCAAATCAGAAAAAGTCTGATGGTACTACAGTTTATCGGTTTATTGTTTTGCATTTTTGTAGGTACTAAAGAAGTTGTTTTGTTAACTCTCTGTTGTTTGGGAATTGTTTGTTGACCTTTTTTAATACCAAAAATTAATGTACTTTGGGATACTGTTTTATTCTCGTTTCTTGCTTTTGCAGCTCAAAAAAGCATTTCCTAAGAAGAATCTCCCACCAGTTCCACCCAAGGGACTCTTGCGGATAAAAAGCAGGGCATTGTTGGAAGAGGTAGGCGGTGTATTCGTTTTGTTTACCTGAATTGTTTTGTGGGGTTGATTGACCTTCCAGGATGGCATCTTTCTAGCAAGATTCTATTGCTGCAGGCTGTTAGCTTTAATGCTGCCCACAGCAGCAGCATTCTTCTTGTTCTTCATAGTTTTTAATTTTTCATGTCAGATTGTTCGAAAGAATATGCTTTCCTTTTTTGTGTGCACCTCATTACTATAATATTGTGAGAGTCCCTCTTAATTGAACTTAATTGGTGTTACATATATGTCTGTCTCTATGTTAAATCCGGCTATTTTGTTTTATTACCACAGTGAGAGAACCTTGGCAGGTAGACTGAAATGTTACAGTTTTGGTTTAATTTTCTCAAAAAGCTCGACTTTGTTGCAGAGACGGAGCTCTTTGGAGGATTGGATAACGCAGTTACTCTCTGACATTGATTTGTCTAGAAGCTTTGTGGTGGCTTCCTTCCTTGAACTTGAAGCTGCTGCTAGATCTTGTATGTTTATCTTTACTGACCATTTATGCTTTAGAAAAGAGTTGCATTTTTTTTATATGCAACTCCAATCTAACTCAAGTTCATAACTAGAAAATGCTGGAAGTTACTTTCTAATCTTCATTTCCAGTATATATTTTTTTGGGTATTTGACATTCAGTTCTACCATGTAATTCACTTTAGCGTTCCAAGATGAACAACAAAATGCTTCAGAAGCAAATACTTCCGGAAATAGCGTTGTTTCTGCCCTCCAAGCGCATCCCGAATCGAGTATATCTATCTTTGCAGGTAGTGCATCACTCACATCAGATAATGGGAGTGATACTGCTTACGAAACATCTGAGATTGAAACACCAAGCCTTGGAAGGGATAACAGTTCTGAAGGCGGTACAGAGGATCTCTTGCTGGATGAAGATTTGACTAGTCCAATAGAAAAGCTTGTCAAGTATGGAATGTACAACATTGACGAAGGTTTGTTTATGGGACATGCTATTTTAGAGCAACTCGAGGGTTTACCCAGGCATCAACCGCGTGCCAACAATGTCAGCAGGATTAATATGGTAAATGGAAATGCTTCTAAAGCTGCTTATCTTGATGACAGTAGGATTGAACATTTCTATGAAGCAGAGCACGGCAAGGTAAATAGTCATGCTCGAAAGCTCTCGAGTGAAAGTATTGGAAGCGATGCTAGTTCTGTGAGAGGTAGTGAAATGTCAAATTCAGGGTTTCCAAATTCATTTGTGGAGGGCCCTCTTGAGCATATCGGAGGTCCTGAGATTTCAAGAACTATGGAAGTTCTTGGCAACGCAGAGTGCCACCCAAGCGATGATGTGCGATTAGTTCTTCCATTGGATAAACGCTATAGTATGAACAAGGTTCTTATGACCATGCAACGGAGACTAGTTACAGCTAAAACAGACATGGAGGATCTTATATCAAGATTAAACCAAGAAGTAGCTGTGAAAGATTATCTTGAGACCAAGGTATGTAAACTTTGCTTACCGTGATTTCGATTGGTAAGTCAGATTCCATGTTCTGTGAAGAGATTCTTATGATGATTAGTATGTGATGAAATATATTAATGCAGGTCAAGGATTTGGAAGTGGAACTTGAAACTACAAAACAGAGAAGTAAAGATAACCTTCAGCAAGCTATTTTTGTTGAAAGGGAAAGGGTAACCCAAATGCAGTGGGCTATGGAGGAACTTCGGCGGAAGTCAGTGGAAATGGAGTTGAAATTGAAGTCACAACAGGTTGTGTATCTTTTTAGTTTTTACTTTATGGCCTTAACTGTTCTTTTTTCTCCTTAATCTGTCGGAGGATACAATGGTTGATTTGCCCCAAACAATTTAGGATGCGAAGTTAGGTACAGAGTCAACAAATGTTTCGGTCACTAGGGAGAAAAGTGCACTGGAAGAGTTGGATGTGACCAAAAAGCAACTTGAGGACGTGTTGAAGCGACATGAAGAACTTGAGGTCAAATCAAAGGCGGATATTAAAGTTCTTGTTAAAGAGGTTAAGTCTCTCAGAAATTCTCAAGCAGAATTAAAGAAGGATCTGAGCCAATCACAGAAGGAAAAGGTTGATGCAGAGGTAATACATGGTCAAATTCTTACTTAATTGGGATGAAGCCACAGAATGAAGATGCATTTTCAGTTCTTTTGTGACCGTATAAATTGGATTTCACTCGAATATTTTATAACAGCTTCTTGGTTCCAACATCCGTAAACTTGCCACTCATACTTCGGATAAACAAAGGATTAAATTCCACTTTCATAGTTCTAATTCACTTCTAAACCGCTTGTATCATCTTTTTTTAGTTCTGATTCGTTGTTTAATTCATTAGACCTGTGTTCCAGAATTTTAAGGCTAAATGGTGATTTATCTGTTGTTCTTGAATTTGGTCTGTACATTCAGAGACTTCTTCAACTGGAAAAACAGTGTGGGGAACGTGCAAAAACTGCTAGGCAAAAGCTGCTTCATGAATGTGGGCATCTTCGCAACAGGCTTCAGGAGTGCAGCAGTAATTTTCTTGCTGAAAATGGAGAGGAATTAATTGTTGATTCTTCATCACTTTCAGATGCTTTGGATCTCCTAATCACATCTGACGACCAAATTGACCTCCTCCTCGCAGAGGTACCTTTTTTATCCCCTCTTTATTGTATTTTCTATTTGTTGACTTGTTTCTGTGTTTGTTCTGCCATGATCTGACACTTTGTATCCAGTCCTGTTATTGCAGACAAATGTGTTTGCTGGGGTTGGTTTCAGTTATTTTTGTTTTAAAGATGTTCAGTGTTTCTGTTCTCCCTTTTTTTAAGTTTATTGATTCATTCTATTTATTCAAGTGGATTCAAGGCCTTGGGTACCTTGTTTTTCCCATGGAGTATGGACATTATATGAACCTAGCCCTATAGGCCACGCTGGAGTCGACTCAATGAGTCTTTGTCTCAATTACTTTGAGTTGGCCACTCGGGTTCGTATCCTCCAGCTGGTTCTATTTGAATTCATATCGTTAGTTAAAGGTAAGTTAAGCTAATTGTGTCCTTACAACCATAGCTCCTATTCTCTGTAATGGTGCGTTAATGGGTCAAGTGCACAGGTCATACCATCCTGAATGGCTTCTTCTAAAAGTTTTGTTTAATTGATGCGTAATGTGTCCATTTTAATTCTATCATTTGGTGAAACACCAGTAATCCATCTTTACCTTTTTTTTCCAGCAACACTGATTGCATCTCCACAAATCATTATTTTAATCCTTTGTCTTGAGTTGTAAAGCATCTTTGTCATGTAGATGAGCGAAATGAAATATGCTCTTCTATACTATGTAGGTGATATGATCTTGCACCTCTAGTGTTCTTTAATCTTTGTAGAACTTGGACACCAGTCTTCCGATGTTCATGAGAGTCAAAGTGTATTACTTGAGAAATGTGGTTGGTGCTTAGCTATTCAAAAAGTCAGAAGGCCTTCACCATCATTAGTTCAACAACCAAAGTTACTAAGTGAACATGTGCTTCTTTTCTCTTTTTTTTTTGGCAAAGATGCAACATGCACTTGTTAGTAACGGAGTTAAATTTGTATGGATGCATCCGGGTAAACATCTAATTTACTTGGTATAGTTACTTGACCATCCACCCATCAGTTCATATGGAGAGGACAATCACAAGGATTGGGATACCTACTTATTTGTTGGTGGTGAATCAGAGAACTCCAAAAGCTGTTGGGTCATATGGACCTAACATTTGCTTCTCATCTAGTATTAAGGTTACTGAATTTGCACGAAGAGAAACAAAACATTTAGACTTTCTTTGCTTAGTTGTGGGCGATTAGAAGTTGACAAGCAAGAAGGGGACTACACCCAATTATTCTGCCACCAAATTTCAACTGAACTGCATCCAATTTTTGGCTCAATGTCAACACTTGGATCCTGTAATGTCGGCCAACCTTTAGACAAGCATACGATCAAGTAGGCATGGAAGAACGAAAACCCGCATGAGTACTATATTGACTGATTATTATCCGGTTACATAATCTCTTTGGATTGGAAGCTGGGTAAGATTAAGCTACCCAACTTTGTGGGCAGTGCACTGAACATCTGATTCTCTTACTTTTCTACATCCGTCATCAGTTCTTAAACGAATTTCAAAATTTCTCTCTAATGTTTCCTCTGCTTGTAGGGCTTAATGTGATCTGCAATGAACACTTACTGATTCCATTCTTGAAGATTTGGTTACAAAATTTGAAATGTTTATCTTAAGTATAGGTTTGGTTATCATATACCGAGTCAAAGAATACTTTTCAAAGGTTTCCATTATTTCTCCTCTATATGGATTGGAAGGTCGTGTGTGATTTGCAGTTAGAGTTTTTGTGCCTTTAGCTGCTTTCTATTCTCTTCATATTTTTTCTGGTGGATTTCAAGTCCTCTTTTATTGCATCTTCTTTTATCTATTATTTTAGGAATATTATTTTGCTCTTTGCTGATGAATATGAATAAATCCTGCTATGGAACAGCAAAGGTGTGACATTGCGTGGTTCTCAACTTTGATAGTTCCTTTGATTGATGTCTTTTCATCACGTTACTTTGTTTCTAATCTTTGGAGTGTGCGTACTAACTGTGTAAAATAAAAATAATCCGAATTTGTTTTGGTGCAATACGTTGCATATTCTTCTTGGTAGTGAAATTTCTTGCCGAGCATATCCTTCTCTTTTCCGTACTTGCTTTACACCTATTTTCTACAGGTACAACATTTTGCTCAGGATGATGATAATGTTTTTGTTGATGAACTCCACAAGATCGATGACGAGATGAGTGCATTAGATGATGAGTTGCGGAAGATGCTGAAAGATATCTTCACCGATAATGCCAGATTGAGAAAACAGGTCAATGCTGTTCTCCGTTGTGCCCTGAAAGCAAACACTTCATTTCAGAAAGATGATGAAGGTAATCTTTCAAGAGGCTGTGCTTTGAAAACAGAGACTTCATCTGAGAACGATGATGAAGGTAGTCTGTCAAGAGGCTGTGCTCTGAAAACGGGCACTTCGTCTGAGAAAGACGATGAAGGTAGTCTTTCAGGAGAAGAAGTACGCGTTACATCTATAGAGAGATGAAACTGGGTAGGGTGAATACTGTAAATTTTGTGGTATACAAAACAGCACCCGCAATTCACCAACTGACATTGAAAGTAAAGTACAAGTTGTCCATGTGATCTTGCGGCTACTACAAGTATACGAGTTACCGGATAGACACCGGATAGACGGCCCTTCAAGTGGCTGTATTTTTCTTGTACGATTGACCTGAATAAGAGGAGGGAATTGGCAAAGTGAGAGTGCCATTGGTGAAATTTGGTTATCATTTACATGATTCATTCATTATGTGTAGTTAAGAAGGATAGAGAGCATGTTATTCAACCATTCGGCAAAAAAAGCCTATAGTCTATTCTTCTGATTCCTGTGGATTGCGGTAATGTCAACCAATTTATGAAGTGCAGTCCGAGCTGGTAAATATAATATTGATACAAGGATAAATAAATGGTTATGCAAAATTGATGTATCCAAATGGAGAACGAAAAATGAAAAGGGAGAAATAAAAGGAGAACATGTTTGCTTGTGCATGCCAATAATGAACAAAAGGAGAATATGTTTGCTTGGCAACCTCTTAGGGCCAGGTTATAGAAGAAATCTCATGTCAATTCTCTAGTTTCGGCGTGGGGTTGCCTTTGACTAAACCAGAGAGGGGAATAGTTGAGGTATGCATAAGTTGGCTCGTTCAACGAATGCCTAACTTTTTGGGACTTTGTGGCATGATATTTTCAGTTTTTCTCTTAATTTTTTTTTACTCAATTCGGGTCTAATTTATATGTCATCTTGACGAGAAATAAAAAAAAAAAAAGAAGTATCACAATAGCTATCAGAAAAACGTACATATAAGAAAGACTCAAAAATTCAAAGAAGATAAGCTTTTTTGTTGGTTTTTTTGTAGTCTTAAATGATTTTTTTTTTCATTCCTTTCATTGAACTCAAGACGTAACGTAAAAATTATACCTAAGGGGATAATTTGGCCTTGGCAGTGTTGGCATATTTGACACTGTGTTAGTTATCAAGGACAGAGCCAGGATTTTATATGGACTATAACATGAATATTCATAACTCGAGGCAAAATTAAAATAACATAAAAACTACTTCCTTCGTCCTTTTTTAAATGTATTGCTTCGTAAATCCAAGTTATTAAAATGACATCATCCTTACACATTTTACATCAACTTTTACTTTTACTTTACACTTTTTACATCTATTTTTATCTTCACTTTCCAAAATTATCCTCCATTTTTATCCATTAACTCTTTACCCACTAATTTTTCAAAAATGCAAAATAATAATTGTACAAACTTTAACTTATTAACTTTTCAAAACACACATTTTTAAAGGGACAACGCAAAATGAAAATAGTTGACTATAAGAAAAGACAGAGGGAGTATAATCAACGATGTTTATTATACGAAGTAGTGTACCCAAAAAGAGTAACTTTAATTTACCTTATCCACTAAATTGAGGCATTTTAAATTGTGCTTGACGCTTTTTCTTAATAGAGACGTCATCTTTCTTTATATTTCATTTGGCCCATTAAATTTGATTTTGGAATATCTTTTAGGCCTTCTTTCTTTAAAAAAAAAAAAACTAGAGGATTAAAGACTTCATATAGAGCCAAAAATAATTTAAAAAAAAAAATCTAGTCTTGACGAGACTATAAAATTTGGGAATTTTTTTTCCCGTATAGTAACTGTACTCTTGAAAATCTTTGTGGTGGCGGCCACCACTAGTTGTCCCCTTGGCTTCATCCTTGGCAGTTACCTCACCTGTGAAACGCTGTTCCCTTTCTTGTGGATATATGTACAAGCTGAGAGACGGTGTGGGGGTTTAGCAATGTAGAGTGACCGGAGAGGGTGAGGTCCGAGAGGGGAAACCGGTGGTTTTTCCCCGGAATTTTTTGATTCAGTTTATGTGACTTATATAGAAGGCGGTTTATTTTTCTCAAATTGGGCCTTGTTCGTTTTGGTTTTCACGAACCGATTTTCTCAATTATTATCCAATTATTACCCCTATTTTTAAATATTATTTTCATTTTTCTCTCTATCTCTCTCTAATCTTTAATCCCCATTTTTTAATTATTATCTTTATTTCTCCCTTTAATCATTACAAAAACCAAAACCCAAACCAAACACAACCTAGGTTTTTGTGAGTGACCCTGATAGGTGATACCACATGAAAATGTTGTTTTTGTTTTTCCAAAAAATGACTGGCTAGTAGTATGTTTTACTACACAGAGCAGCTTATGGGTGTTGCCCAAGAAGCTGGGCTTTAGACCCATCAAAAATATAAAAATTTGGGACCTCCAATTATTTAGGACACCTACATATATATACTAGGCCCAGATAATTTTTGTATAAGCCATGACTCAAGTTGAAATTGATAAAACTTGTCTCCGGTCAATCATGTCCAAAAAATATTACGTGGATTGGCAATTTTGTCCATTGAGAATGATATGGTGAGGAAGTTTGATTTTAAAGACTTAATTAGTATGTTTGGCGCTAAGAGTGCGAGAAAACAAATATTCAAATGATGGATTTTGAATATTGTAATTTGATAACTATTAGTTTCACATTTTGTAATGGTAAATCTCTTTTGCAATAATTTTTATAAAGACTCCTTGTTAACTAACTTGTATATACAAAATCTATGGTGAGGTTATTTAATGAGTTCGATTCAATCTTCCGAAATCTATAAGCCGAGTACACAGGCCATGGACCGTGACTGATTTTCACAAAAGACAAACGACTCTCGTGTCTCTAATTGTTCTGTTGATGCAGACTTCTCAGGTTTGACAACAAAACGTTGGACATCACCCAATCAACTTGCACTTTAATCTCTATGGCCTCATTTGTTTGATTGGAGATAAATGGATGAGATATGATTCCTTGGGATATGGGTGAGATATAAAATCCTTAAGATATTGCTTAGAATATCAATGGATGAAGAAAATTCATATCCGGTGTTTGTGTTCGATGGGATATAGCTAGTGGAAAGCATTTTTTTACCACGGCATACCGCAAGGATGAGAATAAAAACTTGGCCGGGATTTGAAATCCCATGCAAAAATAATAATAATAATGAAAAATGGGATCCACTTTAACCCACTCCCAAATCCCCCAAACAAACAAGGCATCGGTATCCTTTTACCACGGCATACAGATCCTCTCCAATTCTTACCCAATTTTCTTATCCAAATTTGGATAAATAATTGGGTCAAAAGTTCCATTTGGGTAAGTGTCCTCTCCAATGCTAAACCCATTTTCGTACTCTTCTTTTTTATCAGAACCGTGAACATCAGCTAACGTGAGCCTCTCTCTCTCTCTCTCCATTTCCCCCTTTGTTTCCCTCCAATTCCTTCCTGCGGCTTCAAGTCTCTCTCTCTCTCTCTCTCTCTCTCTCTCTAGATTCCACTTCTCTTTGTACGCTTCAACTGTCGATTCTGTTACTTCTGCATACATACATACATACATACATACATTCATATACATACAACGAAGAGTGAAGGAGGGCATGTACGAATTCTGCTCCGTAGGCGAAGCATGGCGTTGTCGACCGCCTTGAGCCCCAACTTTTCAGCCTCCTCTTCTCCTCATCGATCCAAGGTACTCCTTTTTTTCTTTCCAAGATTTAGATTGTCATAACTGTTTGTCTTATCTTTCGGCCTCCTCTTCTTGGTTTTGAATTCTGTACACTTATCTTTCTTGATCTTTTCTTTTGTTGTGTTTCTATTTTGCCTTATGAAGAATGTAGCAAGCTCCTAGGGTTTTGAGTTTTGTACTGATTTAAAGGGTAGTGCTCTCCTCTAGGTTAACATATATGATGATTTCAATTAATTAGGTAGGCAGACGACGCATTGGTTTCGTATGGGATTGTGTGCCTTAATACGTTGGGGTGATGTTCTTTTCTCCTTTTCTTCACAAAAGATAGATTTCCACAGCTATTTGTGTTCTCTTAAAAAAGAAAGAATAACTTAGGTTCATTTCCTATTTCTTGGTTATTAATTCTGTATACTTATCTTTCTTGATCTTTTCTTTTTATGTGTTCCTATTTTGCCCTATGAAAACAGATTCACCCTAATTTCGCAAGTTTCTTAGGGTTTTGAGATTTGTACTGCTCGAAGGAAAATTGAATCAGGCTTTGCTATTAACTAGGTCGAGTATGCATTGGTTTCATGTGGTATTGGAATCCTTAATACACTTGGGGTTCTAAATGTTTTATAGTCGTATTGATCTTTATGAGATTTTGAGGGGTTAATTGAGGTTTGATCATCTCGGCCTTTGATTGCAATGAGTTGCTAAAATAGAGGGATGAGTATTTGGGTTGTGCCGAATTGATTGCTGATGTAGTTGGACCCTTTTAGTTTTAAAGGGTTTTTTGACCATTTGCATTCTTCACCACATCCGTAGTAGCCTTTTGAAGTAACCTAATGGGTTACTAGACATCCACTGGGGACAGCAGTGGGGAATCTTGGAGGATGGGCAAAAGATACAACTTCGGTTGCTGGTTGGGAATCAGGAAAAAGTGGTAGGTTTGGGGATGGAAGCAAGGGGATCAAGGTTGTGGTTCATAAACAAACTGGTGTTCAGGCCTTCTATTAAAAAATGATACTACAAACCTTAGTTGCATGAAGCGGGAACGGGGGCGGGAGCGGGAGCGGATGCGGGGGAGTGGGGGTATGTAGAAGTTCCCTAGGTTGGGAGCGGCGAGGGAATATTTAACGAATTAATTTATAAACATGAGTGACAAATGACGTCCCAATAGAGTTTTTTATGCATATGGATTAAACAAGTAGATAAGTAGAGTAGAATACAAGATGAGAAAGAGAGTCCTAAATCTTTCTTACTTCTTTTTTCTTTTTCTTCTCGCTGGCATATATTTAGAAAGAGAAGAGAATTTCGTTCTTAAGATTAGGGTGGAAGCTCCCATCTATTTAGGAGCGGGTTCCCGTCCCGTCAAGGGAGCACGGATTCGAGCTCCCGTCTAGAGAGCGTGCCCATTTTAGAAGGATCCTGCTACTAAGCTACAAACTGAATTAAGATAGAGAAGTTTATCTGTAAGAAACGGTCATAAAAGAGAGAATTACCCTACTCTGCACTGGTTGTTGAGATCTACTCTCAAACTAGTAAAAGAGTAGACACTTGTCTTTAACTTGGGAAGAAGAACATTTTTATTGAGTCATAAATTCGTATTGCAGTAAGGGAACCCTTATTTAGATAATAGAAAACCATAGAGAAAGGAGTAAAAATCATGAAAATTGCTCACCCTTCGGAGAGAGAAACTGAGAAATAGTTTCTAGAAGAGTGGTTCAGTGGCATAGTCAGATAGGGTTCTAATGGCCTTGCTGGTTTCCCACTTTTGTTAAACAGATGCTTCTTAATTCCTTAGCTCCTATTTTTCAAAATTTTCAAGCTGGCTGGACTTCAAAGTATAAGCATGTCAGGTAATCCAATTTATTATAACGATCCATCACGAAAATTGCTTGTGAAGTACATTCCAGATGACTGAAATGTGAGTAGGTGCTTCATCCTCTATGTTGCATTGATTGTATAAGACAGCAGTATAAGACAGAATTTTATCCTAGGAGGTAAAGGAAAAAGATTCTTGAAGTGTGCCCTTTACGGATGGCCTTAGATGCTGGAATTGGAAACATGTTTGCAAACATGACCTTGGTTGCATGAAAGTCCAACTGGAAGTAACAAATCAGCTTAAACCTCGTTCCATGATTCAGAGTGATAATCTAGTTTGAATGCCATTCCTGTTGAGAAATAATGTCTCGTCAATCATGTGAGTTGCAAAGCAAAGGTGACCAAGCAACAGAGATCTGTTGTAGCTGCCAGCCTGCCAGATTGTAGACACAGTAAATTCAGATTTAGGGTGAGTTTCCACCAAAAATACCGTCTTCCCACTGTGTGATGTATTTGAGGAGAATGACTTGTCTTCACGCTGTAGACAACCGGCAAAAATGCCTAAAATACCATTTAGACGATTGTGGAAACTAAGGTCAATCTCCAATGTTTTTTTGATATTTTAAGGTAAAAGTTAGCAGTAGCATAGATTTAGATTTCATACTCTGAATCTATGTTTTTATCTATATGGGTAATATAAACCACTCCTACGGCGCTCCCAACCTTCAACTCTGCTATAGTTGTATGTGTTTCAATCCACCACCCCAGGACCAGGTCCCACTTCCATTTCCATTCAGGATACTTTCATGAAGTCACCATTCCTAGTTAGGAGGATGTTTTATAGAATCACTTGGCTGATTATCAAAAGGAAAGGAGTGAATGTGAACACGAATTGGAACTTCACATAACTAAAAGTCTAAAAGAGAAGATGAAATTGGAAGTTGAGTGTGAACTGTTTTTTGACAATGAAAAGAAATTTGGAGTTTTTTCTAAACGGGTGACACTCAGTCCATTGCACTTTCTGTTTGAACTTGAGTACTCGACAACATAATTGTCTTCCATTTGTGGACGAAATTCTGGTACATTCTAGTTGTTTAGAAAAGTCCAATGCGAGCACTGCAGAAACATGGTTACCAGAGCTTTCAGCAATCTTGACTGTGACAAGATAGTGATATCCTCTGAAGTATGCCTTCTCATTCTCAAGTCAGTATCCAAAGCTCAAAGAATCACGCTATCCACATTCAGGAATTGCACACATGCTTGTGGGCAAAGGTTACCACATCTAGTGCTAGCCAAGCCATCAAGCCCAACGCAAGGACTTATTATTTTCATTTCATTCTCAAGGAGCTCAACACATTAAATCATAGGAATATATTATTGCTGTATGCTTTGTAAACATTCTGGTCTTTATGATGTTTGTGATTGTATTTCTGTTTTGTGGTAAAATGAACCTTCAAAATCGAAACCTATTTACTGAAATATTGCTCAAATGAGTCGAAAAATGTTCACTAAGACAGGCTCAAATGAGAAAAATTCCATAATCTGACTTAATCTCCTGTTATTTGGACAAAGTTTGGGAATTCATTGCATTAATTCCTGTCGAACTTCACAATAATGATACTGCGAAATGATTCCCTGATTGTTAGCCGAATTTGTTCCCCCTCCTTGCCTTGGAGGCTCTTTGAAGTCCCTAATCTTCCTGTAAGCAATTTTCTACTTTTTCTTTTTCTCTTCTGTTTTTCATGCAGCCTCTTATCTGGACATGTCCTTTTTGGCTTTTGATTAATTTATAGTAAATGATATGGTTGAAGGATAATGATGGAATTAAGTCCACCCACTAATTCATCCAAAGAAGAGTTGAAGGATAATACATGAATTTTTACATTTAGCTTGATTTTTTTGCCCATCGATGACCATTTACAACAACTTCAAACTTTTCTGCAGTTGTGCTCTCTCCGGCTTAATGGAAAGAGGAAGAGATTAGCATTGATAGCATTCCCCAGAAAGAGCCACCCCCCTTGGACTGTTAAATCGCTGTTATCCAATAGGAAGTCTAGAATGAATGACAATGGGGCAAGTGATCCTTCAAGGACTCTTTTGGAGAAGTTGTATGCCCAGACACAGAAACTGGAAGAAATGGGTACGGATTCTAGTCTCTCTAATGATGCTCATTTAGGGATAGATCTTGGGATTTTGGGGTCCGATCTTCAAGCCGTACTTGCCTCGTTGGAAAGGAAGGAAGAAGATCTACAGGATGCAGAAAGCAAGGTGTTACTGGAACGCACTGAACTAAATCGTGCCAAGGAACAGTTAGTGCATAGGGAGAGAGAAATAGCGGCTGCTTGCTCTGAGAACATAAGACTAGAACAGGTGCTGAAGCTAGCTAATCTTGACTTAGCTTCTCAAGCGACACAAATAGAAGACCTAAAGCTTCAAATCAAACAGAGGTTTGATGAAATTTCTACCGCACAGTATGCACTGTCTTTGAAAGAAGATGAAATCAACAAAATGGAAAGGGAATTAGTGAAAAAAAGTGAAGAAGCTTTCAGTACTGGAGTTGAACTAAAATCCAAGGCTCATCTTCTGGACGAGGCCAATGGTGTTGTAAAGAAACAGGATTTTGAAATTCAGCAACTTCGGGAAAAAATACAAGAGAAAGAAGAACAACTTCAAGTTTCTGCGTCGTTGCAGAAACTTGATGGGAAGAAGCTAGAAGTTGCCAAGGCCAATTTGGGCAAGCAGACAATGGCATGGCTTTTAGCACAAGAAGAGCTGAGAAAACTGGCGGAAGAAGCATCTAAGCACAACGAAGAAGCTATTGAAACTATGGAGGATTTTGGTAGAGTGAAGAAACTTCTTGCTACTGTGAGGTTGGAATTAGCTTCATCTCAGAAGGCTTTGGCATCTTCTAGATATAAAATGGAAGAGCAGGAGCAGGTGTTACAAAAGCAAATTATCGAACTTGAAGAATTAAAGAGAAGTGTCATTTCTTATATGAAAAGTTTGAAAGATGCCCAAATAGATGTAGAGAGTGAGAGAGTGAAGCTTAGGGTTGCAGAGGCTCAAAACAAGAAGCTCAAGCGGGACCTATCAATGGAAAAGGAGCTTGTTGAACAGTTGCAAGGGGAGCTAGATAATGAGAGAGCTTCACTGGAACAGGCAATTCAAGAGAAGTCTTTTCTTCAAGAGGAGTTAGACCGAGAAAGTACTAAGTTTGGAGAAATGCACAATCTTCTTCAGGCTAAAGAGTTCGAATTAGTAGAGGCCAGACTAGAAGTCCAGCGGTTAAAGTCTGAGCTGGCTTCCCTGCAGCTTATTTTAGACGAAAGAAGTTTGGAACTCTTCAGTGCTGGGAAGAAGTTGAAGGAAGTAAATGAGGAGATTTTTGAGCTTAAATCCCTTGTGTACAGTGGAGAAGAGCAGTTTATGCAAGCAAGGAGCATGCTAAAGGAGAAAGAGGAACATATGCAGTCAATGCAAAGTGATCTAAGTGATAAAGAGAAGAAAGTTTCTGAGGCTGAAAGTGTGGTCGAACGGATTGTGGAGCTCACAAACAAGCTGGTTGTTTCCGTAGAGGACAAAGAGTATGGAGGGTTGGATCTAGACAATGAAATGGAGACCAAGTCTTTGAGTTCATTGTCAAACAAACCTTCTGCCGATTTCAAGTGGGGAAAGAAGCAACTGGAAACTGAACTTGAGTTCACTAGAGAGAGCCTGAGAACGAAGGAAATGGAAATTCTGGCTGCAGAGAGGGCTGTCATAGTCAAAGATGAAGAGCTCAAAATGGTTCAAGGAAGATTAGATGCAAGAGACAACGAATTAAAGAAGCTGAAGGAAGAAATGGTCCAAGATGCTAATGAGCTAAGGCAACTTTATGCTTTGGCACAAGAGAGAATTGGTGAGAGAACTATGGGTGACCTGGCAATCGAGAAGCTTGAACTGGAGGCGGCTGAACTGGAAGTGGAATCCGCAACAAGTGCTCTCCAAAAACTAGCCGATATGAGTCGAGAGCTTTTGGGCAAAGCTAGTTTGAGTTTTGAATTGGATTCTGATTTTGCGCATAATAAAGATGATGATCTTGGAGTGAGTGTGGTTAACAGTGAGTGTATTGGCGAACTTACAAAGGAAGTTGCACGGCTTTCTGCTTTTACTGACCGGCTTGTGAAGGAGGCTGATAGTGTTGTCGACGCGAACTAGTAGATGTATTTTGAAGCTTGACCAGGTTTTGTATAGATATCTGACCGACTTGTTTTACTACAGCTAAAGATACATGTGTAGGAGATGTTTGTATCTGTTGTTCTTGTTGTGCTAGAATGTCCTGAGCCATTTTGCCATGAAGTGGCCATATATGGAACTTATGTTGTGGAGTTGTGTTTATGTTTGTAATGATTTGCAGCTGTTACAGAATTCAATAACAGACTCGGACTCTCTCTCTCTCTCTCTCTCTCTCTCTCTCTCACACACACACACACACACACACACAGAGGCCATTTGTTTTTCCCTGAAATTTGGTTTGAAGCACTCCTAATTCATTCTACCACGTCCGCTCTACAGCGCATTCTTTTTTTTGGCTTGGTGAAAGTTAATATTGTTAGTTGTAGTTGGTGAGGTTTGAACTCTACTCAAGTCAAATGCATGTACACCACTCCACTTGCATCTACAGTGTATTCTTGAAGCCAATGGCATTGGATGTGCACTTCAAATTCTCATGTGTTGATGAGGCTCTTTTTCCACCCAGGGAAAAAAGGGGGGGAGGGGAAATGGGCTATTTCTAACTTTCCTCATTCCATTCTTTATCATGTGTGGACTATACCATAATCTCATGCCATAATGCTAAAAGCTTGATTCCATTGGTTGGAGGAAGGTGAAATTTTACGGTAAATTATACTGAAGTGAAATAATGAAGTTGAAGGAACACTGTTCGGTATGGGATAATGTTAAATTTTTAGTAGGATCGCATGGATATAAATTCTTCTACACTTATGAGGTAAACGATGGTCGAATGGAACGATTGAATCACGAGATGATTAATGCCGTTCGGCCCCATACGTTTCGATGGCAGTCAGTACTGACAAGGTTTTACCCCTTGCGTACCTGATGCCACCCGATGATGTTCTCGGTACTCGGCATTAGATTCTTGCTGATGAGAATGTTTCAGCTTGAAGATCTGCAGCAGCAAATCAGCTTTTGTTTCTGATCTGGTTGTTGCGACCGCGAAGTGGTACACTAGGATTTTTTCTTTTGTTGCAGAAAGTATTTTGAAGAAAAGTGTTAACCACAACTTCTTAATAACTGAGCGCTAAAAGAAAGTTGCAGAAAAATTAATTTTTCCATCATTTTTCGCCCAAGTGAGTACCGTTTTCCTATTGATAGAATCAAATGATGTACCACGAAGAGTGCATTTGTAGAGGATTTATTTGGGCAAACCTTTTTTTTTAAATGTTGGAGAATATTTTTAATACACAAGGGGGAAAAACACTACCTCTTCTTTAAGAGACTGTTCTTTTTTTTTTTTTTTTTTGTCATTCGTCATTTCTAATCTATTACATGGGGGGAAAGTGTGGGGCATCCAAAAGCTCTACCGCATGAGCTAACCACCACTTGCAAGAGACTATTTCGTCGAGTTCAACTAATTCAACTATTCCAATTAGTTGAACTCGACGAACAAATGAACAACCACCTGCATGCACAGATCATGCTCACCAAATATATAAAAGTAAATGTGTCAGAACTCAGACATTCGACGGCCGATAAATAAAACAAAAATGCCAATAGAAAAATACTCATACGTTCAACAATGTAAAGCTATATGTATGTGTATTGGACATTAAATTGTCTATTCAACGAGGAATTAAGCACCAATTACCTGTGTTACAAAAACCTGATACGGTTTCATATCTTCTTGTCCTCCATAATTCAACAGAAAACAAAACACCACTCAACAATCTAACCTTATTGTTATGCAGGACGAGCGAAGATCAAGCATGCGGGACAAGCTAAAATGCATTCAGTTTTCCGATGACCATTCGTGGCTCAAAAACTTCAAATCAAAGCCATCAACAATCATTTCTATTAGCGAGCCGAGAGGGGTCATCAAAATCTCTCCAAACTGATGATTGGAAAGTTTTACATGTTTGGAGCTAGCGCGAGATGTAAAAGTCAGCTTCAGGCTTCAGTGTTGGCAATTTGCATATGCAGATAACTAGACCTCTTCCAAAGGATCTTTTTGAGGATTCTGTTTTTTGCTACTACAAAGCCGTAGGATACTTCTGAAACTCCCCAAGAAACCATCTGCCAATCTTGATGAAAAAGACTTTCCGCTCCCAGGACTACTCCCGAGTTTCCGGTATGAGAACCAACCACCAAAAACCCTAGCAAACTCCGATTCGTAGCACCTTGTGATAGTCTCATCCCCATCATCGTAATGGGTGTACTTTGAGTTCTCTTGATCATTAGAGACGTCGTCCTTTTCACCATTATGTTCCCTCTCTGTGAAGCCATCCGATCTGCATGATGAACTTCGAACCATGAATTAGTTGCCACTTCATAATTTACAATTTCAACAAAAATAATACTCCCTCCATCCCTTTTTAAATGATCCATACGGGAATACGTGCAATTTCAAACCCCTATAAAACAGATTTCTCTATATGATTTTTAAATTTTTTTTATATCAAATTAAAGTGCTCATTGGGTACTTTAATTTGGTGCAAAAAAAAATTAAAAACATTTTACGGAGGTGCCTTTTTTAACGTCCACAAAAATACATGTTTCCCAAGCGGATCATTTAAAAAGGGACGGAGGGAGTAATGATAGCGAAATTATACATCAACAGTCAAAACTGGTTTAACTGTTCACAATCTTCACATTCTTCTCCGACCAGAGCTAATTTCCTCAGGCAACAAAAATGGGCAAATAAAACTAGATACAAAAAGACTTCAAACATGTGATGAGATGAACTATGTTTTGTCGAGATAATCAATATCTCCTAGCACAGCATTACACAGTTTACATTTCATGATGGGACTCTTAACTTGGGAGAATAACTTAGATCCTAGCAGTTTTCCCTCATTAAGCAACTCGCAACAAGGAATTCCCCTCTAAGGCATGTTACCGAGAATGGTTTGGCATTGTTCCCTCATTAAGCAACTCCAAACAAGGAATTCCCATCTAAGGCATGTTCCCGTAATGCCGTAATGGGTTTTTATAAAGCTGTTAAAATTTTCTAAAAACCCAGCATCTACCTCACACGATCTACCCTAGCTCTAATCCAACTTTCAACAGGCAGGAATACGACCTTGAACCATAAGATATTATACCATCTCATTACATTTTCCGAGCACAATGATGAACTTATGATTGCCGTACAAAACCGAGAAAAGGCTACATAATAGATAACCAACTTTGCATTTTCACCAAAATTAGCAACAGATATAATGAATACAGAAAAAGGGTGCTCATACAGCATGCCTTAACTGGGGAAAAAAAAAAAGGTTTCTTAGTGACCCTTACGTGTTAGGTTGGTCCAAAGCAGACAATCTATCTTTTGATCGCTTCCGTACTATATTGTAGTTGATTGAGACATGGCGAACAAAATGAAGCTGCATTTGTAATAGAAAAGAATATTAGGAAACAACAAATGGGCAGCAAACGGCAAAACGCTGTGTGTAAATTGGTCACGAGATAAAAATCAAAAGCAATGGAGAACACGAGCAGTAGCTTTGAATTCTAGTTCCACAAAGAACATCAAGCCAAAAAAGAAAGAAATGATCAGATCCCTACATGACAACAAAAAGTCATCCCTGAAGACATAATATCTGTGTTTAGCTCTTTTACTGATTCTTCAACATCGAGCCAAACTAAACTACTCAAATCTTTTTACCATCATTCGTGCTGTGTTTTTCGTCTATGATAAAAGATATATTAGCACCACTAGCGCAGAAAATATAAAACTATGTGGTTACTGTTACTCTTTTCATAAATTTTTGCAAGTTAGATAATCTGTTGTGATTTGGTCCCCCCATTTTTTTTTACGAACTTGACAATTTTGAATTACACCATTTGAGTAACAGTTTTTCAATTCCTCCTAATATCATCCTCATTGTGCTTTACTTTGCTCCAATCCTTACAACTGGGATTGGTGGTATGTAGAGCAGTCAAATTGTCATTTGTTATTTGCTCTTCGATCAAGAAAGTGTGAAGTGTTAAAACCACTACTCATTTCACTGTTTGGAAAGTCCTGCCATCATTTTCTTCAAAGGTAACCGTTCTTTCCATCACAACTTGCTGGACAATGGTAAATACATGAATCCTATTCTACATTCCCAGCCCATTCGCTATTGACCCTTAAGATTTTACATTATTCAGTCAATTGCAGTAAATAGTATTGAGTATTACAAGTTCACTTTCTATGAGTATGTCGTACATAATATCTGTGTTTAGCTCTTTTACTGATTCTTCAACATTGGATAAACTATTCTATTTGGATGCACTAGGCTTAATAATGTCACTTTACTAAAAGCATTTTATTTATAGCATAAGCAACTCCATACCCCAATGTCAGCACAGCTGAGCAAAACAGATTTGGTAATTAACTTGAAATTAAAAAGAAATTTTGGTGATGAATTGAAGTTAAAAACAAATTGAAAATTTTATGATCAGCTATTTTTGCTTTAGAGATATGCGAGTTAGGTTATCAAAAAAAAAATATGCGAGTTATGCTCCTAACTCCTAAGTATAGATTGCGTATAATTTGCACTTGCCATAAATCATATGAATGCATCACCAAACTCTGGAAACATATATCACCCCCTTGAAACATTCATCAACAGAAACACAGTGCCAGTCAAGCATTTATTAAGTACGAGAACCAATGATCATCCAGTTTGAGCATAACCTATAAAGGCACATACGCAAAATAAAAGTGCAAGGATTACCCAAAAACAAGCAAATCAGAATCTCTATTTAATGCATAAGTTGATATGTTGCTTCAGTAAGGAATTGTTCATCTCTTCAAGAAACAAAAAACACAACTTAGGGAAACATAATCCCAACCTGATCTCCGTAGCTGATCCCATAATTGCTGATTGGTTCACTATCAGTAAGAAGCTTCCAACCGTCATAGCATAAGCAAAAATGCAACCATACATGTGACCTTCATGAACACGTTAAAAATAACAACCCAAGTTAGGCTTTGACATACAAGAGAGTATTGAAAAAAACAATTTAGCAGATAAGATAAATTGGCTAGGACACCAAATTCAACAATTTTCAAGTAGTCAGCATCATATCAGCTCTACCTCCATAAAAAGAGAACCTTACCATCACCCCTAAAAATCAATCTAATGCCCCCATAATGAACGAAGAAAAATAAGGGACGTTGGTGCAGAGAAATAATATAATGGACATTGAAGTTTCATACCATTTTCAATGCCTTAAATGGCACCACATTGAAAAATAGAGGCGGTGATGCAAATAATTCTGTTGGTAAAGTATTAGGATCTAACCCCCTATTTCACATGTCAACATGAAACCGCTCCCTAGCTTGCTACTTATACAATGTCCCCCCAAAAAGAATTCATATTAAATTTGGAACGAGAAATACCATGAAATTTTGCCGGCTCCTTCCCTCGGCATAAAACCAAAGACACCTTCCACTGCCTCCTTCAATTCCGCGACTGTTGCCCCCTTCGCAACCTCAACATCTATACCAACATAGTCAATCGATTCAAAACAAATGCACGTTCCAGCATACATCTACATACATTTTTTCACAAGAAGTAGGGGAAGAAATACATTGATTGAGCTTCGAAGAGTATAATACCCACCTAGTGCTGCAACTTGCAAAAACTTAACCTCCCCCTCGGCCTCTCAATTTTTTATAGATCAATAGGTAGTATAGACGTATATCTATATGTATATACATATATAGGGAGAGGGGGGGCGATTACCGAAGGAGGAACCATCGAGTTTTCGAATGGTGAGATGTACGGGGTGCTGAGGAATCTTGTCGTATGAGAAACTACTCCTGGAGAAACCATCAGAAATGGCGAGCAGATTCGGAGAGATGGGGACTCCGCAGCACGAAGAAGCCCGACGATGATGACGACGACGTTGTTGTTGATCATTATAATGTGGTTCAATCGAAACCCTAGGTAGAAAATCGTCGTCGTCGTACGAAAGGACTCGCATAATAAGATTGCAGCAAACCCTAGGTAGCTAGACACGATATTTGTCCTTTTGGAAAGGGATTTTCATGGATCGGAAAAACGAATCGCGTGGATTTTACTGCAATGGAGGTTTGAAATTAGGGTTTTGAGGGCCTCTGTGTAGGGAATTTTGGAGAGAGAGAGAGAGATGACAAATTGATTTCTCTCTCTTCCCCTGCCCTGCAATGGAGTTTCTAACGGTCTCATGCTTCACGAGGAGGCCGTGCTGAAAATTCAGTTAGTAATTCAGCCGTTATAAACGCGGGGGCTAGATTCTGTGGGGTCCATATTCTATTTAGGCATAAATAAGATTGACCCATTAAAATTTAATAACATACTCGTAAATTTAATTCTTCCAACAATCAATTGAATAAATTCTTTTTTTAAAAACTTGAATTGCTTAGATCTATTATTTCTTCAAAAATGTTAATCACCGCCCACTGGACATTGGTTGATCTGCAAAAATGCATTAATATGTGTGAAAGATATTAGATATTTGTGCAAGGGTATTGATATTTATGAAAAATCTATTATCTGTTGCTAGTGGGTTGTGGTTAATTGAATTGTTAGGTTTTTTACTTTTATATTCTCAAGGAATGATATTAATTAGTTACTAATATTTTTAATTTTGACATAATAGTGATTCTTCTTTTGAATTGGACATAATAGTGATTCTAATAGGGACAGTTACATTTAAATCATGGAAGGGGAAAATAATTAGACCTGATACGGAGAATGGGAATCACTGATGTAAGACGATTCGGATCCACAAGCACCACCAACAGTAACATTAATTCTGTCATTTGTTGACGTATTAAAAATGCTAAACTACGCTCTTAGGGCAGAGGATAATGTCTAAAAAATGTATGGATATCTGAGAAACTTGTATTAATATCCGTGGAAGTAGATTGTTATCCATGACATGTGTATTGAAATTCGAACTCGTTTGTTTCCATGTTCATATTACCATTCGTCTAGTGGGTGGAGGTTGTCAAACAAAATTAGTGCAAAATACTTATCATGACTAATCTCATAAAATCCTCCAAAATATTAATCTCGCGTTGCCACTCTCGCTCCTAAACCCGACCTGAAAATAAATGTAGCTGAAAAGTATACAATACGACAGAACTACAGTGCTCAGAAATAAACAAGACCAATCAATAATAGACAGATTCAAATTACACATCCATGTAATAGAACCCCTCATACACGGCCTGCCTCACCATGCATATATACTTTATCCCTCCCCATTTTCCTACGGACTAACCTCCATCAATAGATGGAGAATAATAGTAAATAAAAAAATGCATAGATATATGAAAAAAATGTATTAATGTCCGTAAAAGTATATTGATATCTGTAAAATGTGCATTGACATCCGAATTAATTTGTCATTACATAAAATTAATCTTCACATATTAGGTGGAGATTTAGCAACTTTACCAATTTCTTCTTCGTACGAAAAGGTGGCTAGGATGACTCATCAAAGATATATACATAAACAAAAATGACACTTGTACCTTAATTAATTGTTTGTCTTTTGCTTCTTTTGTTTCTTTGTCTTTTCCTACTAACAAAAGCTTATCGCTGTCACCATCCAAATTCCAAACACATGGACATCAATGCCACAGGTGCCTACCCACAAAATTAACACCAATGTCTTCCATGAAATTGAACTACTAATATTTATATTTTTATATATATACCAAATTTTAAAAAATAATAATAATAGACCACATAAAATATAAATCTAGAAAGTCAAACAGAAGCCACCTAACTCGAAAATAGATAATGTAAAATGAGGTAATTAAACTTGTGACATCAAATCCTCTGTATCAGTTTTTAATTAATTTATGTACCTCTATTCCCATACACTTTTAACCATTAGATACATGTTACTTCTTCCGTCCCAAAATATTTAGCCAAAAATACTATTTACACCTCTCAAAAAATAATCTTTATTTTATAATTTATACTATTTTTTACGATTTGAAATTTTTTGTTTAATAAAACTAAGGAAAATCTATTAAACAAGACCCATATTGCATATATAATTCATTATACCTTAGAAAATATAGATGATTTTTTGAGATATGAGAATAGTGGATGTGTGCCAAACATTTTCGGACGGAGAAAGTACTTTTTTAAACACTGAAATTTTATAACACGATCCAACGGCTCAAAATAGATTGAGAACAGGGGAATAGGGGATTTGATAACAGAGGACCTGACACCTAATTACACATATATGAATGATATTTTAGTCAAATCATTTTACCCCGACTAATCGAAACTGCGTGGTTTTAGTTATATAAAGGAAAACATTATTCCTGCCGTTATTATCATATAAATTAATAAAATCAAGGACTAGCACCTTGAAGAGAAGAAACTTGTTCCCCAAATTATTAAAGATGACAATGCCATTATTAGGGACGACTATCACCTTTTTCCTTTTCCCTTTTCTCTTTTCTCACGAGTTGTACTTTTATTTTACCATTCAATTAGGTCAGGGAACGTATGTGTGCGCCGCAGCCATTTTTTGAGCTCTCATATTCATCACTAAGGCCGAGTTTGTCGTTAGATTTTATGGGAAATCTTATAAAATCACGCACTTGATAAAATCACTCTCTTTCCCATTAGATAAAATTCAAGTGCGATTAAATCACCACCCAATGCATCATTTATCATTTTGTCCTTCCTATTCTTTAAGGGCCCCACCATATATAATAAAAATGAACATTTCAAATGAATCCGGGGGCAAAGCCGTAATTTTCTCTTTTGTCATTTCCTCTTTCTACAGTGGACTCATTTTACCAAATGCCTCATTTTATCTAACGAAAAACCCGCCCTAAATATCGGTGAGGGCTATGGGTTTTGTGTATCTCAAAGATTTGTGAAGATCTATAGATTCGTTGTGCTAAATGATCATTTTCGAGTCGTTTGTACATCAACACAATCAGATTCTAAGTAAATAGTCCTTTGTGGATTTTTTAAATTTTTTATAATCGGATGTCCGAGACAGTTTGCGCACACCTCGATTAAAAGTCTTTTCGTGGAGTTCAAAAGGCGATTCTTTTGGAACGCTTGAAGATTCAAGATATGACGATCATAGTTACCCAAAAAAAAAAAATATATGGCACTCATTACAAATATGTGATTAACATGGATTCGGCGAGTACATTATACTCCTTGGTAGGATGAGAAGTAATAACACAAACATGGAATTCATTTTTTCACCGGAAAATCCAGCCGTTCACCTTGTACTGCGTTGTTTAGCCTTGAACCCCCTTTAGAATCCGGAAAAAATTTCAATGCAACGGTTATTTATAACGCCTTCTCATATGATGTGGGTGTCATATATGTATCTCACCTATGTGAGAGAAGATCACGGAGTTGCCAATAACCGTTGCATTGAAAATTTTCTCATGGAATTCAGATTGACTTCCATGGAGTTTCATTGTTTGATCACTTTACGGAGATAATGAAATTCCTGAATTGATGCCAGGAATAAAATTATTTTAAACTATAAAGCTCCAATTACACAGAATAAAGAAAATAATCACACTCGACACAAGATTTACATGGATAACTCTTAAATTAGTAAAAATCACGGAAAGGGATCATGCAGTATAATATCGTTCTGTGAGTGATGAGTATGTTCATAAGGGGTTAAAAATGAAGTAAGCCAAAGAAATTAAAAAAAGGTATCTCAATTTCTCTATGTATGCATACCACGCGTGGCTGGGCTTGACCCAAAAAAAGAAGAAAAAAAAGAAGAGAAATGGATGGACAAAAGATACTGTATTACTGTAGTATAATAGTGATAAAAAGAGAGAATTGTAAAATCACCACAGGGATGCTGGTGTGCGTATTCGAGCCGTTGATTTCAGCAATTAATGACTCAGATTTAATCTTAGAAATGGATGGCTCGGATGTGTAAAGTGCCGAGCTGAAATTAGGATCGTTGACAACACATATAACCGCTCGGATACCGCACACCAAGGTCTCATTAGTGATTACCTAAACTAAGATCTTCCATTCGATGATTTGGAACAGTTTCTTATGTAGATTTGATGTATAAATCTTTCGTGCAACTAATGAAGTTGATTAACCAAGGGCTTGTAGTCTAGTGGTTAATTATCTCCTGGTTCTTCCACAAGCGAGATCAGGGTTCGAGCCTCAGCAGAGGCGTTTGGGGTTTAAGACTAATTTACTAACTTCCCCGCTAACCCCTGATGTATGTCGAATGACAAAAAATGAAGCTAATTGGCTTGATACTTTTACCGTCCATTGCTTTTGTGCCTTTAAAAGACAGATAAGGTTTCAAAAAATGGATATCGACATCTGATTACCTGGCTGGATGACCTTCAACATGAATGGACTAAACTTCGAGACTCAAGTGGAACTCAGATCGTCAAATAAGACTTATCGGGATTAATGATTAGAAAGAAATAGAGAGAAAAATAAAAATAATATTTAAAAATAGGGGTAATAATTGAGAAAATCGGTTCTTAAGAACCAAAACGAACAAGGCCCATCTTTTTACTCGAATGAATTTAAAATCTACATAGACATTATTGGTTTATTACGCGAACTCAACTGTTGCTCAATGCATTCCCATATTGCATGTGCTGTATATCTTCATCTTTTTACTTACTAATGAGAACATGAGTAAATAGCTTCAGATATTAAAATTTCTATCCATTTACGAACTACTAATGCTTGGATGACAATCTCAATTTTTATCCATTTATTTATAGTGATAAAAACTTTACTACGTCACTTTGAATTCGTTTTCAAAGTTAGCCTGAGGTTTATCTCAATACGAAAACTAACTTGTTGCCTCACAGGGCTTTTGAAAGTACTGTCATTACAGTACTTTCAAAAATCCTGTAATTGATAGTACTTTAAAAGACAATACTAAGGCAACAAACAAGTTGGATTTGGGGTTGTTGCTCGGCAGCCTCATGCACAGCAGGTGCTATGTGTCATCCGGGTCGTTCGTTGCTCGGATGGATGGCCCAGATTTCATCTTGCACGCATGATAACGAACGGTTCAGATGCAAATGTGCCGAGGTGAAATCTGGGCCGTCCATCCGAGCAACGGACGACCCGGATAGTGCACAACAACAACCCCTTGTCCAAACAAGTTTGTTTTCATATACTTAGGCTTTGTAAATACTCCTATATCAAAGTTTTGATATATTTACTTTGTCGGCGACTTAAACAAGTGCTGGACTTTTAAAAACATGTTTTATACGCTTACAAAGGCCACATTTTTGTCTATGTATCTTCCTGGCTTACTAAGGTTTGCATGAAGTTCGGGAGGAGATTGGTGACAATAATGTATAGACATTTTTTTTTCCAGAAGTTGGTCGCGAGGGTGGTCAATATTAAGAAAAATATATTCATTTAAGTTAGGTTCAGATTTTATTGCGTCATGCCTTTAGGCACGAGTAATTACTACTTCGTATATATGTGATCTAGAAACTTATTTCAAAATACCAATTTTTATCGGAAGTTTGTAGTTTGGTTTTTTTAATTTTTAAACCTTATATTTTTAAGTATTTCACTTAGGCCATGTAATTTCATTATTGGCTACTTATATGGGACTCGACTTAAAAAAAAAGCTAAACAAGTGTTAGTATATAGTAAAAGTAATATAAGAATAAAAATGAAAACAACCCTAGTGGTTGCGGGTCTATAAAAGAATTCTTATACTATAAAAGTAACATATTTTCCAATTGTTACGTTGGCATCGTTACTACATGTTGCTCCTGACTCTATCCTTGAATATGAGGTCTTGATAATAAATAAATAAAATGAATATTGATAGTAACATTTTTTTTTTCAATTGTTGCACTTGAGTTGCCACTATTTGCCACCTGGCCACTCCATTTTTGAATCTGAGGCCTCAATAAAAACAATTCTACTAATATAATAGTAACATTGTTTTTAATCGTTGTGTTTGCGTTATACCCCACCGTGACTCCTTTCTCGAATTTAAGGTCTTGAAAAATAAAAACTAATACAATAATAGTAACATTACATTCAAATATCGCCGCGTTGGTCACCACTTGTCGCCCGTGTCTTCATCCATGAATCCGAGCTAGGCACGACATACCTTTCAATTTACCAAAACAGAAAAGAAAAACATAAAAGCACAATAATCATATCCAAAAAAAAATCTCATAAAAGCACCGATAATCATATCCAAAAAAAAAGAGAAAAAAAATCTAAAATTCGATGCCTTGCTTTTAGGCTGTATCGATCAGTTATTCAATCTCCGCCGTCAATTTAGCCAACTTTAAAAATCCTCCCACTCAAATCGAATCCCCACTTTACTCTCTCTCTCCTCTTTCCTTCCTTGTCTCTCAATCGCTTTCCCCTCTCTCTCTCTCTACAGTTCGAATTAGATGAACCATGCTGCTTCTTTCCCCTTCTCCCATTTCCCTCCTCTGTGCTCTTCTCCTCTGCTTACCCCTCGCCCTCATCTTCACCATCACCTCCACCCCCACCACCCCCACCGCAACCGGCCCTTCCCCCCCCCCTATTACTCCCACCCGCGGCGCCACCCACACCACCACCACTTCTCCCAAAAACCCTCTACTCACCGCAATCAAATCCGCATCTAATTTAACCCAGCAAACCATCAATTACAACATAATCACAACCACCACTCCGCCGCCGTCCGCGGCTGAAATCGATTACGACGATGAGGACGACAACGCACTGTTCCGACTCGCCGCCCGAGTCAACCGGAACCCAACCGGTCCGAGGAAACTAGCCTTCCTGTTCCTAACCACGACGCCGCTCCCTTTCGCTCCAATTTGGGAAATCTACTTCAACAAAACCCCTAAAACCCTATACAACGTTTACATCCACGCCGACCCGAATTCCCCCTACGACCCGCCCTTCTCGGGCGTGTTTCGAAACCGGGTCATACCCGAATCCAAACCCACCCGACGCCACACCCCCACTCTCATTTCCGCCGCGCGTCGACTCCTCTCCCACGCGCTCTTACACGACCCGTCGAATTCCAAATTTGCCCTTCTATCCCCGTCTTGTATCCCGCTTCACTCGTTCAAGTTCACTTACAGAACCCTAATCCGGTCCAGGAAGAGCTTCGTCGAGATTCTGAAGAACGAGAGCGGCGCGTGGGAGAGGTGGGCGGCGCGTGGGGAGGAAGCGATGCTGCCCGAGCTGCCGTTCGAGGAGTTTCGGATAGGGTCCCAGTTCTTCGTGCTGACGCGTAAGCACGCGCGGGTGGTGGCGGGTGACAGGAGGCTGTGGGCCAAGTTCAAGATGCCTTGTCTGGATGTGGACACGTGTTATCCGGAAGAGCAGTACTTCGCTATGTTGCTGAACATGAAGGATCCACGTGGGTGCGTGCATGCCACGCTCACGCACGTGGACTGGAGGGGGAGAGACGACGGGCATCCAAGGACGTACAATGCGTCGGAGGTGGGGCCCGATTTGATCGTCGGGTTCAGAAGGGACAGGCCGAGGTACGGTGATGAGGAGGATGACGACGTGACGATGGTGATCAACGGTTCGGTGATCAACGGTTCTGATTCGTCTGTGAGGAAACGGCGTCACCCGTTTTTGTTCGCTAGAAAGTTTTCTCCAGACTCTGTCGGACCTTTGTTGAGTATAGCGAGTGATGTCGTCTTTAAAGATTAGGAAAGGGGTTAATTTTGTAAATTATTATTACTTTTAATTGTCCTGTGTTTTCAATATATACGTAAAGTATAAATTTAGAAGAAGGACGGGACAAAAAACCCGTGCTTTTTGGCTTTATTACTTTTTTGTGATTAATTTTGGCTTTACTTTTTTGGCTTTAATTTTGTAAATTACTACTTACTTTTTACAGGGATTTCATTTTGATGTAAATATGGAGTATGTTGTCCCAATTAGAAATACTATCTTTTGGAGGGGGTTGGAATAAAATTTCTGGAATACCAGTAACTCAAGCGGTACCAACTACCAAGGGGGTGCAGGGGGACCCGGCCCCTGCATAACTCCAAGTATCCTCATGTATTATACTCCCTCCGTTCCTTTTTAATTGATCCGCTTGGAAAATGTATATTTTGTGGACATTAAAAAAGGCACTTCCGTAGAACATTTTTAATTTTTTTGGGCACCAAATTAAAGTACTCAATGAGCACTTTAATTTGGTGTAAAGAAAGACATAAAATTGTATAGAAAAATACATTTTTTAGGGGTTTGAAAATGCACGTATTCCCATTGTACACATTTAAAAAGGGACGGAGGGAGTAAAATACTTTCGGAATTAGTTTTTAAATTTTTTGCACGGTACCAAAAAAAAATTGAAAAAAAAAATCTAGAAATATATTTTCTTTTAAAATAAAAATGGCACGACTTTACTTTGGTACATTTAAAATGGGACAGAGGAGTAGCTGACCTCGATTAATTAGAACTTCTAATTAATCACAAAAAAGGGAGTACACATCTTTTATCCAAGTTCATATTCCTTTTTATAGGGATGGATCATGTCGTGTCATGCCGTTGTGGACACCCCTCTGATGGTTTTTGGATTCGGAGTCGCCACCCGGGTTTTAGCTGATTGTTCCCGAGGAACCGAACTTGAATTAATAACTCGCGCCTCATTTTTGGATAAGGATTTTAATACCAGTCCGTCTTCACCATATTATGTTAAGTTCAGGAGCTTGGTTACGAGAGGGGAGGGTTTTATGGCACCCCCTCGCCTGGTTCAAGGACCGGTCTCTACTAAACATTTGTGGGATTTATAGAATGTCTATTCAACTTTGAGCATGTAAAAGGGGATGGGAGAACGGGAAACTGTAGACACCCTAAGTTGGCTCAGTAGGTATTTCAAGTATCGCTCCATGCGGACTTCTAATGATGAAGCGATACCCCAAATGCTTTGGGGAAATTCACATGGATCTCAAAATCTTTGTAAGGATTTGGCAGCCAAGACCCAAAACCTCCCTAACTAAGTTGCAATACTGGCCGGCACCCAAATTCACCGGCCGGCAGATCCATTTGCAAACCGCGAGCAACCCGGTCTTCTGACCGAAATCCACTACCCGTAGCCAGATGCATCCACCGGCCGGCAAACCCTTGGCCGCCCGGCAAATCAGCTTATTCCAGAAGCTTTTGCAGCAGAGACAGATCGGGACTCAAGTTCTTCTCGGTGATCGGATAACCGTGTATTTTCTGAACAATCAAGTCGCGGACTCTATGAGATAGAGTTCAAAGTGTTGCAATCTCTCCCAATTCGTCTCATGATCGGATTGGGACTCTCCCGTGCTAAGCCCTATTTATAGGCACCGTTGCTCTCGAAATTAAACACACAATCTCTCACCCCCACAACCCGAAGTGCTTTGCAAATACTCCCCATAACCAGAGCCTCAAAAGCCCTCTACACTTGTGAGGCGAAATCAATTTAGTAGAAAACCCCCAAATTCGAGTTTAGTATTTGAGGTCCCGTGAAGAACCCACCACAAAGTAGTCCGAGTAATTCAGTCATTGAGGGAGTGATATACGAAGGTTACAACGCCTTCTGAGTCGGTTAATTCTTAAACCCTTTGTTTGTTCAATTCAATTCTAATCTGTTGGCTTTCGTTTTGTGAAAAGTCTGGGCGTTAGGAAGAACACCGCCCGATTGATCAATGTACCACCCGGCATATTAGACAGTGTAGTCTGTCGGCCGCCAAATCGATTGGTTGGCTGACAGATTAATAGCTGGTACAGTGTTGCTGTTTCTCGTTCTTGTGTGCGTAACGTCATACTCCTACTCCCCCTTCCCATGTGTGACTGTTTTACCGCTTTCGTCACTTATATTTGTTAAGGATCTAAAAACAAGTTGCATTCAGGGTCTTATAAAGCATTGAGGCTATTTTATGTCAAACGAGTACATGCTAACCCTCGTTGCTAGGCGAAGAGAGGTGCCTAACACCTTCCCCTCACCGTACCCGTGTTTCCTAAACTATGAATCTCTAGTAAAAAGGCTTTTTCTTGGTTTAGCCTAAACCAAGTGGCAACTCTGAACATTCAAGGTGCGCTGCAACGGGCACCTAAACGCTTACTGGTCATCCTGTGTAGTGACAACAAACCCTTCCTTGTGGTTCGCAGAGCGTGGTCTACAGAAACAAGTAAACAAGTACTCCTATTAAACATAAGCCAAGTAACGGTGGATGCTTGCGCTATGTACAATGCGTATGTTTATGATATGAAACTATGATATAACAAGGTAACTAACAATAAGCAACAACGAGATGGAATTAACAGAAAGGTTAGCCAGTGATTAGAAACAACAGTTCAACATAATATAGGAAATGGGGGTTGTTAAGAACAAAAACTAGCTTCTGCCTCTGTCATGGGTTTGAGCGCTCAAAGCAACCTTTTAATTTTGAACCTCTTTTGTTTTGATTCTGGTTTGTAGTTAGCAGACCCGAGACCTTTTATCTCTTCAAAACCTCACATTTTATTGCTGATTTGAGATCAAAGTCACCATTTGAGCACTATTCTCACTTGATTTTTGGAATAGACAAAGGAGAAAGACATTGATTTTTTTTTTTTTTATTAAAGCACCCACTGAAACTTTTTGAAGATGATAAAAACTGACCATAATGAGTAAGGAGTGAAAAGGCTAAAATGGGTTTGAGTGCTCAAAGATGGGTTTGAGCGTTCAAAGCTACCACTTTGAGCAGCCTTTGTTTTGGCTTTGACTTGTAGAAAAATGACCTAAAGGCCTTTTATTTCTCCAAAACATCATGTTTAGCAACTGCTTTAAGAACAAAATGGTCACTTGAGCATTGTTTTGTCATGATTTATGGATCAAACAAAGGATAAACAGATTGATTCTTAACCAAAACAGCCATTGGAACGGTTTGAGGATGATCTGAACAGGATATAATGAACAAAAACATGAAAAAAGAAGTCTGCCTCTAAACCAGTTTGAGCACTCAAAGGTGATGCTTTGAGCGCTCAACCCAGTTTACTGGCTTGAAGAGCTTCTGATCTTTGCAACATGTTTAAGCCAAATGTAGACCCAAAGTTGGTATGAGGAACCAACTTGGGCCTACTGGCTTCCCTCAAGGGGACTCAACAACACTTGTGATCGTGTTTTTCTATCTTTTTGCTTGAAAATGGGACTTTGTAGTTGGTGATGGATGATCAAGGGTGGTTTCTGGAATGCGAGTGATGAGTGAGTGATTTTAGGCTTAGTTTGTGGACGATAGGAACTTTGAGGCTTGATTTCCCTAAGGACCCATGCATTTTCAACCTTAAGAAAGGGGATTTTGGGAGGTTAATGGATGATCAAGGCTGATTTTTGAGTTATTTGTGATGTGAGGGCGGATTTAAGGTGGGTTTAGGGGTGAGAGGCTCTGGAAACTTCAGTTTGCTAAGGACCCATGTTGGTTAGGCCTTAAAAATGGAATTTTGGAGTGTTTGTGTGCTTAAAAAGGAGTGATTATGAGGAATAAGGACTGATTGACATAAATATATGGATTTGAGGATGATTTCTGGATAGTAGGCTTGGTAAATGGGTGATTTTTCTAAAAACCCATGTGATTAGGGCTTAGAAATGGGATTTTATGGTATTTTGGAGGTTGAAGATGGTGGCTATGGAAGAGATAGAGAAGCTAAAAACGTGATTGAAGTGATGAGAGAGAGTGTTGGAGACTGATGGAGTGTGTATCAGCCAAGGAGATAAGTGAGAGAGTGGAGAAGGGTACTTACAGAGAGGTTTAGGAGGGAATTTGAAATTCAAAATGGAGAGGGAAATATTGATGGGGGGGAGCTTTGAAGTGGAAAAAGTGGTCTGGAAACCAGGAGTCCCCGGTTTAGAGAAAACAACGGCTGGATGGTTTCTGGAAACTGTGTGCGCAGGCGGTTTGAGCGCTCAAAGGGGATGGTTTGAGCGCTTAAAGGGACTACACAACAGACCAAAATTCGCGGGGTTGCCCCGGGTGCTATAGAA
This sequence comes from Gaultheria prostrata, assembly GCA_036023075.1. Classification (NCBI taxonomy): domain Eukaryota; kingdom Viridiplantae; phylum Streptophyta; class Magnoliopsida; order Ericales; family Ericaceae; genus Gaultheria; species Gaultheria prostrata. The sequence goes on along the minus strand of JAXBDA010002085.1, from coordinate 8,717 downwards.
CTCTGTTTTGCGTGTGGTTTGAAGCGTTGGAAAGGTGGTTGAGTCTACTTTCTAACTCATGTGGTTTGGATTCAAAATTATTTGTACATCCAAGTGTATGGCCATTTTACCCTCAAGAGATCGGAAAAATATGTCATTTTAGTATAATGTGTGCATCTTCCTCATTTTAAAATGGATTGGGACGTATTATATATCGATTTAGAGGGTTTTGAATGTACTAGCTCTATTAATATTCCTATTAGTGGTAAAATAGCATTCTTAGGGCTATCCTTTTTGGTTAATATACTCAACAAGATCCTCGAGAGAGTAATTGGAGCCAATTCAGTGATAAATTGGAAAACGCAAGTCTTGCTTTTGCGTATGAGTCTATACCACCATTCAACTTTTTGAAAGATCTCTACAAAATCCTCATCCGAAAAACTTCTATTTAAGTGGACCTGACACATTGAATAATGACTATATCCACTATTCTGATATTCAAATTCGATAGAGATGAAATTGGATCCGTTGACCCCTTTTTTCTTTTTTATTATTTTGGACTCCATAAGAATTTGCTAATATTTCTGATTAAATATACCTGTTCTTGGATATTCTGGCGACTACTTAACACAATACGAAATTGCGTTATGGCAGCTGGACTCTTTTGGGGAATGAAATTCTGGATTAATAAGATACTCAATTTCGTTATAGCAACGAATCGGGTGTAGACTAGGGTTTGTATTGGAAAAGGTTTCAAGCATTATTCAAGCTTCCAAGGTATACATTGTTGGTCCAATTTCATCATCGGGATTGCTAAGAACTTTCACGGGTTCAAATTGGGGTGTCTACAGTCGAGTCATTTCGGGTTCGTGTCAAAACATCTGTAAACATAAACATGTCAAGTATCTTGAAACTAACCCGACCTGATTAAAACATGTCTTACGTTTTAGTACATGTGATTGGATTAATTTAGGAAACAAGACTTGGGATTCCCGTAGTAACCCAAGTCGCTACAGACCCGTAGTGATCTCAATTGTGGCCTCTCTAAAAAATTTATTTGGGATCGAAACCGTTTATTTTTCAGATATGTTGAGCACATTATGGGCACAAAAAATTATAATCATTGTAGGTTAGTAAACACACAAGTGAGCCAAATTTGTTTTACAGTGTATTCTCTAAATGATAGTGGCTATCCATTTTCGTAAAATAAATGGTATCCGACCATATGATTAATAATATCCAATTAATTTGACTTTTTACATGAATGATCTACTCAACATTGCCGACAAATTGAACGGTTTCAATTCCAAATACAAATTATAGAGGTCCGACAATTGAGGTCAGTACAAAGGTGTAGTGACTTTGGGTCACTACGGAGACCCCAAATTCAAAAAGAAAATATACATTGAATGATATGATACATAAATAGGTAATCATATCCCGTGTATCCAGCTTTTTGACATATGATTGAAAATCAACATCTTAGAAAACCATATAATAATCGGTTTCTTATTCTCGATACTCTTTTATAGAAGGAACAATGTAGATGACTTATACTTGGATTAACATCCTCACACAACGTATCAAATATCTTGACACTAACATGACCTGATTAAAACGTGTCCTTTTTTTATATGTGTGATTGGATTAATATAGGAAACAAAATACACTTTGAATGATATGATACGAAAATAGGGAATCATATCTTGTATATCCAGCTTCTCGACATATGATTGGAAATCAACACCTTAGAGCATCACCAATGGAATAATCAAAACATTTAAATAACTAAAGTCAACAATGTTTGTTCAAAAATTGGCTCACAAAGGCATAATCAAAGATAACAACCTTTTAGCCAATAACCAAGTTTTGGCATTTAGATAATCAAAAGTAACAATATTTTCTCAATAACCAAAACTCAATAACCAAATTTTGGGGACCACACCCTAGTTATAAGTCTTTTTTGGTAGAATGAATTCAAAAGAAACAACATTCTCCCTTCATTTTTCAAATACTTACTTAAAAACTCAATTTTTTTGCACTCTCTAAAAAAATTGAAATTATCAATGATAAAAAAAATTAAAAATATGTTCAAGATTGATCTTATTTTAAAGGTATTGTGAATATCTTTTAAATAGTACTACTAATATTATAAAAAATATATATACAAATTTAAAGTTGTGCCCATTTTATGAATAAAAATAGAGTGAATAGTATTTTTTTTATTATAGACACAAAATACCATTGTGACACTCCACATTGTTAACTTTTTATTTTTATTTTTTTATTGCATCTTGACAGCTAAGTCTCATTAGTTATTTTACAAAGCAAATGTAGAGTCGACAACTCAAAACACATCTCGATTTAAGAAAAAAGGGTAAACGATAGAAAAACAATATAAATATTATGGTCTAAATAACATGAGAGAGGAATGAAAAGATACTTACAAAATCAAATGGTGGTGGTTGATGAAGGAATGGATCCAATGGGCGCACTCTTTTCGCTTTTACATTTGTAGATTTTACGAGCCAGTGGTGAATATCAATCTCGTTCTATCGGTTGTTTTTTTTTTTGTAATTCACCCATTCATATTTGTTGTATTATTTGTTGGATTTAAACATTATTCAAGCCCACAAATCCTGCCCCGTTGGTTACCCCGCAAATCAGATACATTGGTCAATATTAGATAATCTGCATTGTGTTAATTAATTTGTTTCAAAGTAATTTGGTAGTTCAATTCTACTATATTATATTAAGTAATGTCACTTGTCGCTCTTAGGGACCTCCACATAAACACGCATTTTTGCTTAATATAGAGTATATATTCGAATTATGTCGTGAAAAAAAAAATCGTAATGAAGAGTGTTGAGATAAACGAAGTAATTTGTTACAATGTAATTCAATTGAAATTTTGCTACTAAACTCAAATGGGATGTTCTTTTCATTCTTGAATAGAGCTAAAGAATATCGAATAGTTTTACCTTTCTTACCATTGAGCTAAAAGGTCCTTGAATTTGGTTATGGAAGCAGCTCCTCTTCAGTAATGGGAGGAGAGCTTCTAGTCCTGTTCTGCCTTTAGGGGTTCCATATCGGGGCCCCATTGATGATCGGAATGACACAATATGCAGATCTCGCCAATTAATTCAATCTTTCGTGAAAATTCGTGTAGATCAGATACGGTGCGATACCTAATCAGAAAACACTTATCTTGAAGAAAATAGGAAAAAGTGATTTCGATTGAGTGTGTCTGATACACTTTTTCCAATATCAATGTGATATGATCAGTTATCGACCTAAAAAGATAGAACTGGATTGGATGCTCCTCTCCCATAGTTACAATTCACACATGAATTTCCATTCAGGACACTAGAAAAATATGAGATTACAGCACGGCACTGTGATTGCTTTCTATAAAATGCGGTAATGCTACATGGTTGGAGTCAAAATAGTTGTACAAGAAGCATTTTTGTATAAAATGCTTCCTTTTTTATTCTTTTTGCAATTTACACCTTTTTTTGCCTCCGAGTACTCCCTCCCCACGACATTGGTAGTTCATGTTTTAGTGTGTAATGTCCCGAATTATTTCTCCATATTTTGAGAAGTCAATTTTAGCCCTCTAAATTATCCAATAATGATGTCTTAATGGTATTTAAAAGTTATAATATAGGGAAATTTATTGCCTTTCAATTAGAGTTTGAATAAAATTGGAGAGAAAATCTTAGCATGTCACTTTTTTGCAAATACATTGAAAATTTGTCTTTTAATGCTTCCAATTACGCAAAACACAATTCCAAAGATTAATTTCATCATGCATTTATAAGAAATTAGAATGCGAACTTAAACTATTAAATGTCTTTGTTAAAAGTTTAAATGTCTTTGTTAAAAGTCCAATCAAAGGAGACTATAAACGCGAGATATGGTGTCTGTTTGGACAAAATCATTCAGTATTATCACTTTGTTTTTTAAAATTTTTAGCTGAAGACAAAAAAATTGAAAAAAATCACTAAACATCAATGTCGCTTTATCTAGCCTTTTTTTCAACTTCGATTCAATATAAAAAGTAATTAACGTCATCATCTTATCTTGATTTTTTTCAATTTTGGCTCAAATATTTATACTTTTTCAATTCTCTCGCCAAAACATTTTCTCAAATGAACTCAACTCCGTTTGTAGAGCATGAGAAACGAGAGTTCCCACCATATATTATTTGGTTTTGCAATTGAAATATTGCAGGTCTTTGGATCACATATATATACCAGGGAGAGCCGACGTGCTTCGCACGTCATTGTGAATCACACAATGAATGATATTTTGTGATCAAAATTCTCACTGACCCCTCTATTCAAGATTGCTAATTTTTAAATGTAAAATACATGAAGAGCAAATAACGTAATCAAATGAGAGTCAGTGAACTGATGTGTCAGACTGTTTTTCCATCATTTCTTCTAAAACCAACTGATGTTATGAAGGCCTTCAATTAAGTTTTTTATTACATTCGACATCGCATCTGCAAGTCTATTTTTAGAGCGATCGTTGGGAGTGACATGCATTGTGTAACTAAATCCATGAGGACACTCCAGGTCCAACACGATGATCGATTAATATTAGGATCATTGATATTGAAGTTGTTATGCAACGTTGTCGCATGTTCATTGGTTTTGCTAATTTTTTTTTTTTTTTTGGAATAGTTGCGTATATTAAAGAAAACCAAACCAAAAGAATCAAGGAGATGGCCTTGAAATTCCAACCTTACAACCAAACAAGGCAAACATATAAACATTCATCCCTATTGGGAGAAAGAACATCAAAACAAACTGAATCTAGACACTACTGCTGGAGCATATACAAAGGAATACCCCAGTCAAGGCATAGTTTCACATTTTCTGTAGAATGTGATAGTTTCCTCCATGAGAACACACAAGCTTGGATCTCCTCCAACGCTCTATGCACCACCATAGCCGAGTCTACACCAACTTGCTGAAAAATTCTACAATTTCGCTCCTTCCATATGTGATATTGTGGTAGACAAACTTAGTTTGTAAATGGAATTCCTTATAGACTGCCTTGTGCAATTACTAGACCCCCATATAAGCTCAGAAGTTAAATCCAGCACTTGAGAGTTACATCGACACGTAAGTCTGATCACATTCCATATAGCAGCTGCAAATGGACATTGGAAAAATAGATGGTCATGCAATTCCACTCCCCCAACACACAACACACAGTTACAATCATTGGTAATCCCCCAAACATGTAACCTGTCTCTTGTTGAAAGCCTACCAAGGATAGCTAACCACTCAATGAAAGTCCATCTAGGGACTTGTTTCTTATGCCAAACCATGCCATACCAATTCACCACCCATCCAAGCAGATTTGGAAGAGTAGGAACCATTGGGATTTAGAGTCCAAATGACCATGTCTTCTCTGTCCACATAAGGTAACAAATCTACTGCGGTACCATCAATTATCTCTCTAACGACAGCATTCCTACGCCTTGGCCATTTCCAATGTCCATCATCTATAATTGAACAAACTTTGGCATTGAGAGATCTCCCTAAATTAAATGCAACCCTGTCACCAAATCTTTGGAAAAGAGGCCCCAAAGAATGCCAATTATCGAGCCAAAGAAAGGTATTCAAACCATTGCCGTTAATATGTCTAATGAAGGTCTGGCCCTCCCTTCTAAGACCAAAGATCTTTCTCAAGGTCCAAGAAAAGTCACCCGGAAGAGTCATGGACCCCAAACTTTTACTCCCTCCGTCCCTTTTTAAATGATCCATATGGGAATACGTGCAATTTCAAACCCCTAAAAAACATATTTATCTATATAATTTTTTAATTTTTTTAATACCAAATTAAAGTGCTCATTGAGTATTTTAATTTGGTGTAAAAAAAATTTTAAAACGTTCTACGGAAGTGCTTCTTTTAACGTCCTAAAAAATACACATTTCCCAAGTGGATCACTTAAAAATGGACGGAGGGAGTATGTTTTATGATAAAAGTATGGATCTTTTTAACCCAAAGAATGTCCTGATTATTGACACGTTAAGAATAGATTAAATTGTTAAAATATAATGGAAAGAAATTAATAAATCTTAAATATGTGAACATAGAACTGATTAATTAATCTTAAAAAGAGATCCTCAATTGAGACCTTGCATGTCACAAATAAGAGAGATTTTAGAAAGTGAGCCATAAAACAGGGGTGCTGTGCACCCCGTAGCCATCCGATCGTATTTTGGACGGCCCGGATGTGCTTTGATTTTTTATCGGTAAATATAAATCAAAATTAAATTAAAATTACCGAATGCATCCAGAACGTCCTAAACATGATCGGACGGCCATGTTGTGCACAACATGGTGCACGGCACCTGTGCACCCAACCCTGGTTGGTTAAAGTCTACCGTATGCATGATTTCCAGGCCATTGCTTCACTTTTAACCCCTTGCATGTCACCGGAAAGAGAGATTTTTGGGAAGCTTTAACAACGTTAAGACTACAAATAAAATCACTTCAAAGCATAAATAGTTGTGGCAGTTTATAAGAGCCAGAAATGTTTTTTCTTATTTTTTTTAAATTACTTTTAATGCTCTTCCTTGGTACTCCCTCTGTCCCTTTTATAGTGTGTACATTTCCATTTTGGGTTGCCCCTTATTAAGTGTGTGTTTTTGAAAAATTAGTAGGTACATTTCCTATTTTGCCCTTAAAAGTAGATTCTTTTTTAAAAGGTAGTGGGTATCATTATATTGATAAGGGTAAATAATGGAAAATAGATGTAAAAGTTGATGTGAGAGAAAAATAGTTGAAATTCCCAGGCAACACACTTAAAAAGGGACTGAGGGAGTATCTACTTTGACCCTTGTATCGGTGTGTATATCAATCAACATTAACCTGCTAATTCCCAAAATATAGAAATCCATTCGCAATGAATACTAAAACAAGCCATTCACCAAAAAAATAAAAAAATTAATCTCTTCAAGTACATCCGAGATTCCGAATAAAGCACGCATATCCCATTCCAATCTAGTATCCACTACGTTACACATCCATTAGAGAGGAAAATACATCCGAGAGATGAAAAAAGGGTTTGTCCGGCTCCAATTCGATAGTGTCTAACAACCTGAAATCAAATAACAGCATGTATCAAAGAAACAACTATTGCTTTAAACACCATCAATTCTTGAACACAAAACATAATTTTATCAATCACATGTAAAAATTATGAAGGATTAAAGGGACAAGAGCAAAGAGGCATTACAACGAGAGGATAACAAGCCAACGGAGTTGGCATCCTACCCCGCAACGAACACGTGCCACTCAAGGCCCAAAAGGTTACGAGGAATCAACCTAACAACAAATTTGGGCCTCAACCAAACCCATGGGCTAAACAACAAAAGCACCAGAGTACCAGACAGTACATGCTCAATTGCCACTGAGAATTGTTGTAAAAAAGGTATGAGAAAAATAATGCTGGGAAAACTAGTAACTTACATTAGTGTGATGAACTCCTGTTGATTTAGTCCTGGACTCCCGTCACTGTAAATGCCCATGAGTAACCCACATCAGATAGCAAAAGAAAGAAGAGGCCTCCACACCTCTTCTAAAAGCCTTGATGATCCCTGCCCTGAATCAACTTTAACACCGAGTTACTATGCGACATGCTAAGGAGAAATAATTCTAAACGAAGCGATTTTGTCCACTGTGATACATCACCTACTTCAGCTCCAGCTGGCACAAGCTGATTGGCTGTAATCCACGTGGTAATTGGCTCAGTAGTGAAGGCGGGAAAGGGCTGCTCACATAACGGTTTCAAGTCGTTTAGTTTGTTATGAGCCATAACTGCTTTTTGGCTCCACAGCTCAGTGACTGTTTCATAACCGTTTCCTATATGTCTTTTGTATCTCTATAGCCACGTGTAATGTAGCTGTACTTCATTTCTTGAATTGTATGAAGGCCAGAATGTAAGTGAGGGAGGGTATCGAATCCATTTGCTAAAAGCTGTAACCAAGGACGAGAGTTCCTTTGGGGTTTGTTGGACGAGAGTTCCACCAACCATCAATACAATCCTTTCTTTCTGTTCTTGTTCATCTGAATATTCCCATTTTCCATATTTTCCTTACGTTCATAATCAAATTGCTCTCACACTGAAACATGGTATGGTAATTTCAAAGGGTGATTTTATTCACAACCCACTATTTACTCCATACAACCCACTTTTATTATTTTCCCCATGCAACCCACTATCTACTCCATACAACCCACTAAATTCACCTAAACTTCCCACAATACCCTTCATCTTAAAAAACCCTAAATCTTCTCTATCACCCATTGCCACCACCAGCCAGTGCTACCACCCGTCGCCACCATCGGTCATCGCCGCCACTGGTCGCCACCACCACCCGCCGCTGATCACCAAAGTTGCAGCGTCGTTCAACACCACCGCCATCCAAGCAAACTGTGAAAATTAGATTTCTGCTCTATATATCTATTTCGGTATGTAAATGTCGAAATATGTCATATTTTTCGACAAGCTAAAGTCGCAAAAAATGATGTATTTCGACATTAGTTTGTCGAAACTTATGCTATCAAATTAAAGAATTTCCTAAGTACCTACTTCGGTATCCAAACATCGAAATAATGTATGAAATTCGACATTAGTTTATCGGAAATCGTAATGCATTTCGACATTAGGTTGTCGAAACGTATGCTATCAAAATATGAAATTTTCAAAGTATCTA
>JAXBDA010002084.1:0-46369 GCA_036023075.1 Gaultheria prostrata | reverse complement strand
GCTCTATTTATAGAGCTCCATAGATTCTAGAAACCTTCTAGAAAACTCTTGATCTTGCACATGTGCTTATTATCTTCCCATAGTCTAGACTATTCTAGACACATTTAAATAGGATACTTTCTTAGACTTTTCTAGACACTTTTGGACTAGATAATTTACTAAACATTTCTAGAAACTTCTAGATATTTTTGCTTAGATAATTTTAATACATATTCTACATAACTCTAGAAGATTACAAATTATTATTTTTAACAACCCGGAGTTGATAATTTTATTACTCCTTTTTTTGTGTTGCTTCGCTATAATGTCGTCGTTCAGTTATCAAATGCTGTGGTAAAGGTAATGTGGCTGCTTCTGCATAATGTTTTTCGACGTGACAAACTGTTTCTTCCTACAACCAAGAAAAATTTCATTTTGGAACTCATTCTGTTCTTGTGGGTTGAAAACATGGTGGAATCAACAGAAGACTTGTACTGGTGGGAAGATTATCCTTGGAGCGACCTTTTTTATTTCCTCAATGGTGCTGTTGTATTCTTAAGTCTAGCAGTAGTTTTCGCTGCATACTTTCTTGACATCTACGTCACATTTGGCCCTGCCTTTCACCTATTCCTTGCTCTCGTTTACTTTTGTGCAGCGCTATCGGAGCTGGGCAAAGCAATCAAGAAACATCGGAAGGATGCTGCACGTGTATCACCTTCAGACTGGGTCTAGATCATGCACAATCAAGCATTTATGACCTCCTAGTTTTTCTTTCTTCGAAGTTTCGGCTTGTTCTCTGTTTTGTTAGCTTAATTTTCTTATCTTGGTTCTTTGTTTGTTTGGGAATGCAATGCTATCGTCTTAATCCCTTTTTTGTCTTATGGAATATCCATCAACCAAACACACCACCACACACAAACACAAATAACCAAGCACAATCACACAAGCAAGCACAATGAGATTTACGCAATTCGGCCTCAATGTCTAAGGTGCATCCACCAACTTACGACGCAAATATGGGAAAAGATCTCATCAAAATAGTTGAATCAAAACCCTTCAAAATGAGTAAGCAAAATAGCCCCGAAGATCCATGAACAAGCTGTTGAATAATAGATCATCAAATGGTTGCACTTGAAGCTTTTCTCTTTTCACAGCAGAAACACAAGCCCGCGATGCACAATTACCCTTTTCCTTTCCTTCTTAATCCACCAGAGAGAAACCCACACCATTCCCCCGTTTCTTTCTACTCCTATTTTTTTATTTTTTTTGTCATTCGTCATTCCTAATCTATTACATGGGGAGGGTGATGAAACTCGATTCCAAAATGCTGTGTGGGACATCCAAGAGCTCTACCGCATGAGCTAGCCACCACTGGCAATTCCCTCGTTTCACCTGGGTGTGTCACACCCCCTCAGCTCAGGGTGTCTATCCGAAGACATCAGCAACCAAATTGGTTTCAAACTAGACCCTTTTTCATTTGCATTTCTCTTCATCATCCTTTCCAAGCGAAGCTCCACTAAAAACATGTGCTTGTGCCAAAAAAAGGTAGAAGCTTCTACCCAACAAAGCCCACCAAATTAATTTAATCCTTTTGGGCTTATTTTTCATGGCAAACCCAACAACCCAAGCTCATGAAAAATACACCCCCTCACTTGGGTGTCTCGCACGCCCTCACTAGAGCGCCTCACACCCCCTCAGCTCGGGATGTATCTATCCGAATACCGGCAACCAAATTTTTTGCAAAATCGACCCTTCTTCTTGTACACTTTTTCTCTTCATCAACCTTTCCAAGCGAAGTCTGCTAAAGCCAATAAATACATTATCATTCCGTGGAATTATTTGTAAATTTTTTTACACCAAATTAAAGTGCGCTATGGGTACTTTAGTTTGGTGTAAAAATTAAAAAAATTACATTGGGAATATATTGTTTGGGGATCTAAAAATGCACGTATTTCAGTAGCAGACACTTAAAAAGGGACGCAGGGAGTAACAACTTATACATCAAAACTTATGTAGTCCTAAAAATCATTTCGTCACCCGAAATCAACACTAGGCAACGAAATACAATTTTGTAACCCAAAGTGTAAATTTGGCAGGAATAATAATCGTCGCCAAATACAATTTTTTGGCGAGGAAATCTTCATTTTCATCGCCTATTAGTTGTAATGTGTGACGAATTATTATTTCCTCGCCAAATGTTACCCTTTTGGCGACTTACTAGTGACGAAAATGAATATTTCATCCCCGAAAAGTTACATTGGCGACGAATTTATTAAATTTGGCATAACTAAAATATATTTTATCCTTTTTGAAGGGAAAGACAAGGAACTTTAAAATGTAAAATAAGGACATTGCTTTTAATATTAATTTAGCAAAAGGACAAAACATATACATTCTCCGGCCCTTTCTCCTCTCTCCGGCCACCGCATATCTTTCCTCTGCGTTGGTCTCCCTAGCAAAAGCCTATGCCTTCTTCCGAGAATAACGACTCATTTCTTGTCTTCGTCTCCGAACTTATGATGCATGAGACAAAACAATGGTAAATACAATGTGTGTTTTTATTAGCGGTTAATGATGGATGTTAACCAAAAGAAAGCTAATGATGGAATGGGTTTTTTTTGTTGAATTGGTGGATTGGTTTTTTTTGTTGTGATCTGGAGAACCCAGATGAGAAGGAGGGGAAATTGATGGAATCTAGTTTTTGATTTGGGTTAATTGGATGAAATGGGAGAAGACCCAGAATCGGAAATGAACAATGGAGAGAGAAATTTACCAAGAGAGAGAGTGACTGTGAGAGAGGACGCGAGGGAGAGGGAATGAAAGCTGTGCGTCTTTAAATTAGTGACATTGATCGCCGACATCGAGGGACACTTCTTATATGTTATGAAGATTAGTGACGATTCACTAGTTTTATATCTTATCAATTTTCATTAGTTTCTATGTTTTGTTTGTAGAGTTTGGTCTCTACTTATGTTTTTCTTTTCTATAATGATTAGTGATGTTTCACTAGTTTTTCTTTGAAAAGCGATGCATGTTGCGATATTAGTGAGATTTCACTAATTTTTTAGGTGGCCGGAAGTGGTCGGCCGGAGTTGGGGGCGGTCAACTAGAGGTAAAACTTCTAAAAATTGGTAGGATTTCACTAATTTTTTGGTCACCGAAAGTGGTCGGCCGGAAGTGGAGTGTTGATCGGCCAAGAGGCAAGAGTTGATTTGTTTTAATATTCTATACAAAATTAAATTTTTTAAAAATTAGTAAAATGTCACTAATTTTTTGGGTCACCAGAAGTAGTCGGCCGAAGGTAAGGTGGTGGTTCGCCACAAATTTTCTGTACGAAATTAGCTTTTAAAAATTAGTGACATTTCACTAATTTTTTTGTCTTTATGTTTGATTGCAAAAGTTCTTTGTCCTTCCCTTTACAAAAATGAAATGTTTTTTGCCTTTATGTTAGATTTTAAAAGTTCCATGTCCTTCCCTTTAAAAATGTCAAATATTTTGGATTTTTGGCTAAGTGGCCCGATTTGATTTTGGAAAAATTTATTAATTAAAGAAAGCTGAAGTTAAATTAAATGAAGAATATGAGAGAAAAAGTCTAGGTTTTGGAATCCACCTCTACCGCATAATCATGCAATCACATAAACCAGACTTCTATTCGAATCGATTAATAACTATCGCTGGGGCTTGCAATCCCTATCAATAGCAGGCAGAAAAAAAAGGTTCATTTTAACGACGACAAGACACCTTTCAGCGACGATAGTCTGCTAACCTTTTCACTAAATAATCATAATCATTTTGGTCGCAAAGCCCTTTGAATTAGATGATTTGGTAAAATGAAAAAAATTGGTAGAGTTTCTCACTAAAATGTACCAAAATTATGAGATTTGTTTCTCATCACATCCGATCCTTGCTCAGGATCCGACGAAGAAATACAAAACTACTAATTATAAATTGGAAACCCTCTGGTACACTGGGCCTCTCAATGGTTATGGTTATACCGTACATATGGTACACATCTAATTCTTTTGTAGGTCAACATCTATAGGCATAATAAATGGTTATGCCTCTCAATTGTTCGTAATAGTTGTTTGTTATGCCTCTTAATGTTTTTCGTGGGAGGCGTCTATCGTATGCTCCGCAGGAGGGGTGTGTACCTGAGATTTTCCCATTAAAAATAGGAATAACGCTAGGGATACACAACTCGACCACACCACCAACCACACAAGCCTACGTAGCACTGCATGATTGGTGGTTGCAAAGTAGTTTCAAAGTGTTTGTTCTCCCATTACCAATCATGCAGTGCCGCGTAGGCTTGTGTGGTTGGTAGTGTGGTCGAGTTGTGTGTCCCTAGCATTTTTGTATAAATAGATAGGGACAAAAAACAAACTACTAACCCCTCCAATTACCATTGAAATTTAATAGGATCTATTGAACTAGTCAAACAAGTACTCTGATTCCCGGTTTCTGCTGGGAAGTTTGAAGCGGCGAGTTTCGTGCATATTTTAAGGGAGCCCAACAAGTGTGCCGATATTCTAGCCGTTTTTTATGTTGCTCCCCTATAATGTTGTTGTTCAGTTATCAAATGCTGTGGTAACGGTGACAAGCCCCAGCCCAGAACCTATTCATGTTTGGTGATGCGCGCGGCTGCTTCTGCATATATAATGATTTCAATGCGGCTAACAAACTGTTTCTTCCTACAACCAAGAAAATTTTCATATTGAAATTCTGTTCTTGTGGGTTGAAAACATGGTGGAACCAACAGAAGACATAACATGGGAAAATTATCCTTGGTTCTGGCTTATTTATTTACTCGATGGTGCTGGTGCATTCTTATATCTAGCAATTTTTTCATGGGAAAAATATCATGACACGGCCGTCGCAGTTGGCTCTGCCCTTTTCTCCTTATTTTTTTTCTGTTACCTCTGTGAAGCCCTATCGAAGCTGGTCAAAGCATTCAAGAAACATCGGAGGGATGCTGTGCGTGTATCACCTTCAGACTTGGTCTAGATCATGAACAATCAAGCATGTATGACCTCCTAGTTTTTCTTTTCTGTCAGTTTGGGCTATATAGTTCTCTGTTTTGTTTGCTTAATCTTCTTATCTTGGTTCTTTGTTTGTTTGTTGGGAATGCAACGCTATCCCAGACTTGGGGTTCCCGTAGTGACCCAAGTCACTGCATCCACGTAGTTGCCTCAATTTTGAGTTGGGATCGGAACCATTAATTTGTTGGGGATGTTGAGCATATTATACGAACAAAAAATCATGGTCATCGAAAATTGGTACGTAAACACACAAATGAGACCAATTTGTCTTACAGTTTATTCTCTAAATAATATTGGCCATCTATTTTCGTAAAAATAAATGATATCCGACCATAGGGTTACCATTATCCAATTAATTTGAGTTTTAACCTGAATGATCTACTCAACATTTCTGACAACGGTTCTGATCGCAAATACAAATTATAGAAGAACCACAATTAATGTTACTATGGGGATGAGTGACTTGGGTCACTACAGCCACCCCAAATCCAGCTATCCCCTTTATCTCTTTTTTGTGTTACGGGATCAATACCAAACCCACCACCACACATAAACACAAATTAACCAAGCACAATCACACAAGCAAGCACAACCCGATTTACGTGATTCGGTCTCAATGCCTACTGCCAGGGAGAGAGAGAAATTTCCACTATAACCAACGTTTACAAGGCTCACACTTCAAATGAAAATAGCCTCCAAGAACCACGAACGAGTTGTTGAATAATAGACCAAATGGTTGCACTTGAAGCTTTTCCCTTTTCACAGCAGAAACACAAGCCCACGATGCTCGCGCGATTACCCTTTTCCCTTCCTTCTTCATCCACCAGAGAGAAACCCAAACGATTCCCTCGTTTCACACTGTTGTTTTTTCTCTTTTCTCTTCCAAGAACACACACACACATGGCACTTGTATTTTCTATTTTTCCCAGGAGACAAAAACCTCATTAGCTTCCAAGATGAGCAAAGGGGTAGGTGGAAAAACATCTGCTAGTCATGTGCCAAAAAATGTAGAAGCTTCTACCCAACAAAGCCCACTAAATTTTATTAACCTTTTGGGCCGAACACTTTTGGGCTTATTTTTTTTTGGCAAACCTAACAAATAATCACCCCATTGCTCATGAAAAATGCACCCCCTTACTAGGTTGAAATGATGTAGGGTCCACAAAAAAATAGTGTGGATCCCACCACAAAGTGATATCATGCTTACCAAAAAGTGTATTGATTCCGCGGACCCCACACCATTTCAACCAATCAAGGTGAGGGTTTTGTTCACCCTCTTTTGGTGAGGGTGAACAAATTTTTACTCGTGTCTCGCACCCCCTCACAAGGGTGCCTCACACCCCCTCAGCTCGGGGTGTCTATCCGAAGACATCGGCAACCAAACTGGTTGCAAAATTAATATACCCTTTTTCTTGCACACATATTCTCTTCATCAACCTTTCCAAGCGAAGCTCCACTAAAGCCAATCAATTCATACTCTTTTGTTCCAATGTTGCTCTCAACACAAAGGAATTCATTCGCTTGCGCTTTTACACGCCACACGTGAGTAACCCGACGCCTATCCTTATTGTTTGCTTGGTAACCAACATTTGCACGCCTTATCTCAACAAGTCCTTGAAGCTTGTATGAATTTCCAATCATCTTGCCTTGCAACATCACTTTATCATTCTTAAACACTTCAATAACTCCATCCCTTGATGCAAAGCTACAACCCTTTCAATCTACATTCTCAACAAAATTAGATTTTTCCTCAATCTAGGCACATGTCAGCCTCCGATCAACCTCGCGAACATTACATCGGCCATCCGAAAACCTACCATTCCTTTCCAACAATCTTATTGACCATGCTGTTTGCCATCCTAATGGTACTTTTATCACAAGCCTCACACGAACAAAAATGTTTCGATTTGAACACATGAAAAGAACAACCGGAATCCATAACCCAACCAAAATGATCCATACCTTCGGAAGTCACCGTAAGCAAATCTCCCTCTTTTCTGATAAAACTCTTAACCACTGCCGCTACGGATTTCTCCATTTCTTTCTCCTTCTTTTCTTTGAGCTTTGGTCAATATATCACTATATGTCTCTCTCTTCTTCACAAAAATAACACTTCATTTTATCAACCCATTGCGACTCACCACCTCGCGAGTATGAGCGCCCCCTTGGCTTGAACCCACTTTGCCTCTCGGCCATTCGCCGTCTAGCTTGACTATCATATGATGCAACCATGACATGCTTTTCTGATATCCTCTCGCTGTCCTTCCTCTGCATCGACTCATGGGATGGAAGTTTAGCTATAACTTCATCAAGTTTGAGTGTCTTTCCCATACATCAATGTAGTCCGAATATGCTCATACAACGGTAGCAGTGAAACCAACAAAATGATCACCTTATCTTCCTCCTCAATCTTGGCACCAATTGCTTCCAACTTCGTAATTACCTGATTGAATTCATCTATTAAAACATGGGCAGTCCGCCTAGGCTCATATATATGCTAGACTCGGAGGTTATAAGTAACCAATGTGGGACAACTCTACACTCCCCCACACGTGCGACCCCTCACCTGCACGTGGAGAGGTAAACAATAATCTAACAACAAACGACTACGATCAACTATCAACGACAAACGAAGGTGGAGCCAACCATCGTCCATCAACGACATTGAGTCTTGTTAAAAATCATCCGAAAGTCTAGAGCTAGCTCTGATACCATGTAAAAGCATCCAACTCTTGGTTGTAAGTGGAGAGGCCGCCCAGGCTTATATACTAGACTCGGGGAGTTGAAAATAAGCATAGATCCAGAGATTCCTGAATAGGTCAACCTTTTGAACTGCTGCTGAATCCATGGGCAGACAAGAGACAACCTGGTGAACTGAAACATCTTAGTAGCCAGAGGAAAAGAAAGCAAAAGCGATTCCCGTAGTAGCGGCGAGCGAAATGAGAGCAGCCTAAACCGCGAAAACGGGGTTGTGTGGGAGAGCAATACAAGCGTTGTGTTGCTCGGAGGTTATAATTAACTAATGTGAGACAAGCTTTAACACCATCCAAGTGCTCATTAAAGTTTCCTCCATCGGACATATTTAACCATACACTTGCTTGTCTTCACGGGTTGGTTTCGATTTTGGGGGCCTCCTGAAGTGGCCGGTGATGGAATAAAATGGTACTTCAAATGGGATTTTGTTTTCTCAGCTTTGCAAAACACGCTAAATTCAGCCTCAAGGCATTAACCTTTTATTCTTCCCGTTTCGCTCGAGACTTCTTAATCCTTGTACCTCAAACTTAAATTGGAAGTTCATCTTCCGCTTCATGACCCTGTCTTGTGTTTTTCAGTGTTCTAGACTATTGTTTTAGTTCTTTTCACCTTCACAGTCTTCACTGTTCTTTTGCAGATCCGTGTTCAGATAAAGTTCCCGGAACCAACGAAACTCGGACTAGAATTTTTGACATCCAATGAGGACCAACTCTTCTACCTATATCCAGAAGCAGATATGTTGATCTCTTTAAGAAATGGCAAACCTTATTCTAGTTTCTCAGAATGGGGAAAAGGCTTGGCTGATCCTGAGATCCGTCGCCAGCGTTTAGAGAAAATAAGAGGAAGAAGAAATCCAAGAAAGAGAAAATCAAGAAAGCATCGTCCCGATCTAAAGACAGCCAGAGGTAGGTTTGCCGCGAAACTCTCGAAGCAGAAATGATACCAAACCTTGGTCATTCAGTTATCGATTTTTTGTTTTCCGGTTGAGACTGCGCATTGAGTCATTCAACTTGGACAAACTGTGTTGTATCAATCACTGGGTTGTTCATTCTTGTATATCTAATTTCCGAAAAGCGATTTTGATGAAGGGATGCTTTCAAAGTTATGTACTCCATAGTTTGTTTACTTTTTGACTTGTTATTGTCCCGAAAGGTGTATGACTGTGTATCTATTTTTAAAAACAAAGGAACCAAAAGCTACATAATTTCATTTTTTTTCGTTGTATTATTATTATTTTTTTTTGTTTAAATTTTGCTATTGTTTACCTATACAACTCCCAAATAGACACGAGCATGGGCATGAATTGTGGTGTGCCAAGGGCCAAGCTGGGTCTAAAGTATTAGGGGTTGGCAGATAGTCAAGGCCCATGTTATCAACATGTTGCAATAAATCATACGGGACTTCATCCCTGTTTTAGTGGGCTATGGGATTGATCTCCATAAATTAGTCAACAATCGCGCACATTCTGAGTGGCTGAGTCGTCAAAAACGAAAATGTTCGTGATTTTATTTTAGATTTGGACATCACTGAACAAGATTTCTGGCTCCCAGCTACAGTGATTCGATCTCGTTAATCAGGGGCAAATCCTATATAATTCTCGAGCTTCATATCTTCAGCAAACCAAAACCAGTTTGTTTCTTCTTCATTCGCGTAGCAATGAGATTATACCCTGATCAGATTTACCATAAAACTACCCGATGAAACAAAATAATCGGAACTGTTTCATGTACATGGATCTACATGCATCGAATGGTTCTAGATACCGTTGTGTTTTAAAGTTGTGTTTTTGTACTGTAAACTAAGACACACTTATAACTAGCGTGTGACTCTTTCTCGGCCACTGGATCAAATATAAACAACCCCCTTCAATCGAAAAAATATTCAGTGCCCCAAAGACAAGGACTCAACACCAATCGTTGTGTGATGTGAGCTTCATGTACGCTACGACGAGCACCACATGTCCTTGCCCCTGAAGCACGGAATAATCTCTCCCCTCAGTTCCTTAACAAGCAGAGAGAGAGAGAGAGGATGGTGGATGAAGTAGTTTCGGAGACCGCGAAGGTGGCAGCGGGAGGAAGAATAGGAGGAGGGGAGAAGAAGAAGGTGTCGAAAACGACGAAGGCTTGTCTTCAATTCCCCGTGGGTCGGGTTGCTCGGTATCTGAAGAAGGGATGATATGCGAAGCGCATTGGCGTCAGAGCTCCAATCTATCTCGCCGTCGTTCTCGAGTACCTTGCTGCAGAGGTATATCCACAATTTGCCTTCGTCATTCGGATTTTACCTGTTCCATGATCCCAGAAAAGAATTAATCCTAATGCCATGCAGTTTTTGCAGCAGTTTTAATTCGCTGATCATACAGTTTCATATAGATCTGAAAATTTCTCTCCCATCTTTATCTCTTTCTCTATCTTTATCTTTATTCCGAACAGAGAGCCCTGGGACGCTACAGGAAATAAAACAGAAAATGGCAGCCGACAGCTAAGATGCACTTGGTGCATGCGCTGTCGGCTGCCGTTACTTGTTTTGTTTTTTTTGTTTTTTTCATGTTTCAAACACTTAAGGTTCCGAACAAAGGTATGATGGTGGGCTCTTTCTGGGCTTACTTTGATAATTCTGTTTTACAGCTCATTAAGAGCATCATTCACGTAAAAGATCATGATTATTGCACATCAACTCATACGTTATAATTAAATTCCATTTACGATGACAAAATAAAGATAAATGTATTTTGAAAGCATATAAATTGATTTCCGATGATCATAATTTTTTTCTTGGTAAATGTTTTGGTTGAACAATTTCAATTATTATGTGGGATTGAAAAGGACCCTCCAGGAACAGAAAAGAATCTTGGAACTTGTTCCTTCCATCTCTATTTTATTCACAAGAGAGTATTTTATGTAGCGGCTCGTTAGGTGGTGGCACTTATCCACTCCTATTCAAATGTGCCCGGTTCGTGAATGTGTTAAAAATGTAATTTGTAATCTTCTAGAAATATGTAGCATGTGTAAAAACATTGACGCAAAAATATAAAAGTATGTAGAAGTGTGTATTAAAATATCTAGGGTGAGTTTCCCACTTGATAAAATCAGATTTTATCAAGTGGGGAAAAAATCTGATAAAATCTCAAATTTTTAAGAGTTGATAAAATCAACTCTTGATAAAATCAACTCTTGATAAAATCTGATTTTATCAAATGGGAAACTCACCCCTAGAATGTCTAGAAGTAGGAGAATGGTGACCTTTCTAGAAACTTTTGTTTTGGCACATGTGGAAAACTGTAAAACTCTAGACTAGTTAATGTCGGTTGGTTGAGTCGGTGGAGAAAGACCGAGCAATGCCATTGGATCGCCGAGTGAACGGCTTGGTTCTGTGCAACACGATGTTGTGCACCCCCTGCACAGCACCAATGCCACTCCCGTGCAAATTTCTTATCGCTCACCCTTGCAATTATTTTTCAGCGGTGTAACCGAAGGATAGGACATAGTTCGGGCGGCATTTGGTTCTTCGGGCTTCGAGCTAGGAGGCTTTAATTCTTTAATCACATCCATTAATCATATCGCTTTAATATTTTTTGATCTCCTTCCTTGTTCGGACGTTAATTTGCTTTATTCATAGGCTTAGATATTTGGAGTTTTGTTCTATTGTTATCAGAGAGTAGATGATGCCCTGGGTTTTTTTGATTGCGTTTTGTTTTGTGATTTCTTTACATCTGATGTCTCCCTCGGGCTTGTTTACGCCTTGTTTTCTTTACATTTTCTTTACGTTTTGTTTACGCTTGTTCGGACGTTTTGGTTTTTTGTTGTTTTGTTCACGTTTTTTGATCTCCTTAATTCCATCTGAATCCGAGCCATCCGCTCAGCGATCTAATGGTCCAGATTTCATCTCGATCGTGCGACATCCAAGCCGTTCATTGCAAGATAAAACCCGGAACCATTGGATCGCCGAGGGGACGGCTTGGATTCTGTGCAACACAGTGTTGTGCATCCCCTGCACAGCACCAATGCCGATTTTTGGTACATAAATTTCAACCAAATTTTGACGTTCATTGTCAAGAATTTAGAGTATGTAGCAAAAGGTTATATTGACCCAACAAGCCCGCGAATCAACAAATATATGTTGAGCCTGCGGAATATCAAGATATGTTGAGCCAACAAGCCCACGAACCAACGGATATGTTGAGCCCGTAAAATATTAAATATGTTAGGCCCGACAAAATCAAACATGGGTCAACGTGGTTGTAGACACCCCAATTTTGAGTGGTCTCAAATCAAATAAGACAGAGACCTCAAAAAATAGTTCTATGGAAACAGAAGAATATTCCAAGGTGGATGCCTTCAAATGAAACCACCATTTGAAACTGAATAGAGGGAGATAGGATGAGATACCATTCAAAATTCAAATATAGATTGATGGCCAAGTATCTAGTGTTTGGAAAGCTCTATAAATAAGAGATCCATCATCAAAGGAAGGGACCTCCCCCCTCAATGTAGAAACTATACAGAAGAAAGAGAAACTAAGAAGAAAGCACAACAAAAGAAAGAAAGAGAGACACCGCGCAAGCAACTTACATTCTTCAACCTGCAATCTTCAACAAACTTCGAAGATCAGTCAGTGTAAGTTCAACGAGTGATTGGTAAAGGGTTCCAATCCCCTAAATATAATGTGTTCTTTAATTTACTATTGATGTAAACAAAGGGCTTCAAACCCAAATAACGATAAAAAAAAATTCATTCCCTCATCTTCTCTTGTATTTAATCTGTTAATTTTATTTTTCACTAATTGGAGGTTTTACTTTCATAGTATGTAATTAACGATTTGGATTCCCAAATCGGAAGTAGGAGCCAATAAACAAACAATCAACACTGTTTGCTTGAACAGTCGATATATGAGATACGGATTTGGAATCGTGGAAGATTTGGACATAATAAGCTATACAAAGCAATTTCAGAAAATGAATACGAATTCTTATGAAAATCAGTTATCACTAGTAAAGCATTAGTTTCTAGCAATAATAGAATAGCAAAAAAAAATTGTAACCTGACTAGTAATAGACGGTGACCAAACGGATCCTGGGATCCTGTAGTGCCTCATCTGTGCCTTTGATCTCGGTACTGCTCTGATTTCATCTCAGCAATGGACAACTTAGAGCATGCAAGCAGGGGCGGCTTTACACTCATGTATCAATGGTCAACTGACCACCCTTTGAAGAATTTTTTTTTTAGAATACATGTGATAAATTTGGTTAATCATTTGAACACCCATTCTTATTAATCTTGAACACCCAACTCAATTATGGTTGAACACCTCACCCAAAAATAATTGACAAATAGTCCACAACCTAATTACATAGTGGCGGCTACACACCCAAGAATAGATGTGCAGTTGAACACCCTTATTTTCATCAAAATGTAGTAATACTATATATTCTAAATTAATGTTAATTTTTATTTGAACACCAAACCCAATACTCTATGAACCCAATATAATGATGCCCTCTAACTTTATTTGGGCCCCCCGCAAGTAGGCGGTGGGATGGGTAACTCACAAGTATGCGTAAACTAGCCCGAAAACCTGAATTATATTAAAAAATATAGTAAAATCTTACTCTCTTAATGTCAAAAAATTATATTTATTGTACATGCAAAATAAAAGTTGCTGAAAATAATTCAAACTCTTTCCATGACATAATAATAATAAAAAAAAACAGCATTTATATCTAGTAACTTCCAAAAAAAAGAAACATTTTTCCTATAAGACAATTTTTTTTAAAGTTCTTGTTAGCTGGCAGAGAGGTAATTTTTGAACACCCTAAGACAAATTCCTGGAGCCGCCACTGCATGCAAGAGCCGAGATGAAATTTTCAGACATGGTCAAGACTAATACTGTATATTGGTACCAAAAGCCAGTATCCGAGACTAATACTGTACATTGGTACCAAAGGTCAGTATCTTAACCTCTATCGATTGCGGTAATAGACGGTCTAACCAGAGACATGAAAATAACACTTTATTCAAACAGAACGACAGATAGACAAATGTTCCCCACAGAATGATGCAAACCGTCACAAAATTAACCTTTCAAAAACATATGGTAAATTTACCTTCAAAGATAGTTTTGAGGGGAAAAAAGAAAGATGTGTTAAGCTCCCTTACCTGTTCCAGCACAAATAGTCAATCACAAGCCTGCTCGAGTCCTCAATGTCACATGTCAACCTTACACGAGGGCACTCAAAATCAAACTATACTTAATATGGTATCCTCCCAATATTAAACGATGCGTCCCAAACCTTATACACTAACCTTTCTAAAATTTAGAAAAGGAAGCCAAGTGTTTGATCTTCGGTATGTCAAACAAACATTTAGTTAGGTCAAAACAGGGGTGGCCTTTAATCACATTGATTGGATTTGTGTAGCCAAAATAATCGGGGACGGTTTATACAGTTGCCTATAAATTCACGTCTATGGAAAATTCCTCTTGCTTTGGGTTGGGTCTTTAATTGTATTTACATTCACGTAAAGAGCAACTCTATATGCACGATGGAGATTTGGCAAACTTGCTTTCGGTGCTTGAGCATGCTAAAATTTGTTTTCCAAGCTGTGCAATGGCTGTGGAGCCGTAACGAATCATATTTGTATGGGGCTTTGTCCAGGTACACATTGAACTTGAACGCAATTAGCTGAATCTTTTTCGCCATAAGCTTACACCACATGCTCCATACCCTAATAAGATGCTTGGAGGGGAAAAAAAACTCAGCAACTACGTTCAAATTCAATGATTAAAAGAACCAATACCAATTCAAATAGGATTCATAACAACCTCCCCATTGCACAGCTCTGAAAACTGCTTTTAGCATGCTCCAGAGCCAAACAAAGCTTGCCAAAACAGCCCGAAGCAAGAGGATTTCTCCGAAATTAATTTTTTTAGACGTACCAAGGAATGAACACTTGGCTCCTAAACTAAAGGATAAGCAAATCGGTTACCTGTTAATTGATATGAGAGGAGTATATTTTTTTCCTCAGCTCAGTTTTTGTCTTCCCAATTGGAAGTAAGTTATCCAAAATGCAAATTGGGTACCGAAGAAGTTGATAAGCAAAATGACACTGACTTTATACGACTTCGATTCCAAGTTTCTCCATGAGAGATTGCAAAGGAGAGGAGGAAGCACGGAACAAAAATCATCTATATTTGGAGGGAATATGTATTTTTCTCATGACAACAAAATGGTGATCCAGCTCCTTTAGGGGTTGGAGAAAAAATCTGAACCATTCTTTCATATTTTTCAAAACTCTTCCGGACGCACTTCAATAAGAGTAAGCTTTCATTTTGTAGAGCTCGTTCACTATAAATCACTTTGCTATGTTGGCAAAAAATTGAAAAAAGGATTGATACTGTTTGCTCCTTTTGTAGGTAATAGTTCAAAATATCATAGTTGGTAGGAATTCTAATAAGATCAGTCAACACAGGTTTTCGTTATGGCTTTAATTAAGCGCCTCGACTATGAACAATGGGATTGGTTTCCCAAGAAATTTATGCTTAAGTTGATCTGGACACCTGAGTTATAAAAAATATTCACTAATATACCCACCACTTTACACTAGAACTAGAGAAGCAAAATCCCCCCTCCTCTTGTTCTCAGATAATATTAAACACCGACAGTTCTAGATTAGACCTCCTAGCCTTTAAGTGCAATTCAAAAACAAAGAAATAACAAGTAAAGAACATGCCCTGTGAATAGACGTCTTTCCGAGGGAAAGGTTGTCATTCTTTTGAAGACCATGATTTCACAGTGCAACCACCAGGGCAATGTCAAAACTACTACTCCGACCTCACTTAAAGATGGACTGTACATTTTATTCTTCTCGATGCTCATTAGAGCATCAGTACATAGAGAAACATCAATACAAATTTGAGAAGTTATAGGATCCAGGAAAGCTTTCCCGGAAACTTCCAGGAAAGAGAAACGGACGGCTCAGATTCACATTTTAAGAATCTGAGCCGTCCATTTATTTTATTTGGACATTTTCAAGGAACGTTTTCAAGGACCTAACATTTATCGTAAAAATTTAGCAACTAACACTTGGTAACTTGCTTTAAAAAATTAGTCAAATTGTTAATTTAGTTTTGGCAATGACTAGCAAAAGGCAGTAGGCATACTAAAAGGCCAACAGAGAAGCCAGGGGCAGACTGCTCTTATGACAGTCAGGCCCTGTTTGATTATCAGATCAACATGGAAACGATGCAGAAAAGATTACGTCTAATAGACATATTTGAGATCTTATCAAACATGGTTTTGAATTACTTACCGAACCACTCCTGAACCGGCTTCCTATTTGTTGAGGGAGAGGTTAGCAAATTCTACGTCAAAGTCCTGACTTCTGTCTCGGCAAGGTCTGGAATACTCCTTCTCCTGCTGCTGTAGAAAACAAATAGATGACTTATCCAAAGAGAATGCAATCAAAACATGTTGAGTTTTTATTCTCACTTGCCAGTAGCAAATGTCTACCTGCTATTGGCTTCTCCATGTGGAGAATAAATCAACGTCATCTTCGCCTGAGTTGTACTTCAACTTGAAAGTATGGGCCCTACAAGGGTGTGTGTCTCGATTCCAGTGGGAGGAGTGGAAGGAGGACTGTAAACACGTTCGTTCACAAGATCCACGTATAACGTTGATGCTCTTTTGATTGCTTTCAACAGTAGGTGGCCTCTAAACTAAAACTCCCGTCATCACGCTACGGGGTCTCCATTTCATTCTCTGGAGACCTCCTACGGGATCTGTTGTTCGAGTCCCACTCTCTCTGTCTGTTAGTGGAGCTTTTTGTCTGAGGTTCAATGACACACACGAAGAATGGGCCTCGGACAACAAATCCTGCAACAGAAACATCTCGTGGGGATGAAATGGATTTATTGTCAATAGAGAGAAGCAAGTCAATTAGCACATTAGTATGTTTTTACTCTCCCAAGTGAAGAATAAAAACTAACCCCAACGGGTTGGCAAATTGGTCATGCTTTGGTAGTTAGGGGTCTGCTCCCACCTAAGGTCTCAGGCCGATTCCCCTTGCCAGCAAACTAGTGAGGCCACTGGAGGTTATGCCCGGTCGTTAACTCCCAGAATTAGTCGATGTGCGCGCAAACTGGCCCTGACATCTGGCTATAAAAAATCTTAATAGTAGCCTCGGACAAATCCCGCACTGGGATCTTCGGCAGCAAAAATGGACCCATTGCCCGATGGCGGTGGTGTTAGTTCGGGAACTACTGCTTATCAAAGCCACAAAAGAGAGTCGATGTTACATGGGAAAATTGCAAACGCAAGTGTTTCCACTCATCTTTCTACTCCACCCACAAGGGCCGAGACACACCACACTGTAGGACCCTCCCTAACTATTGACTAACGTGGAGAAAGCTAGCACCTACTACATTTTTAACTCTGACAAGAGGCAAATGAAAGAATAAAACCTTAACTCGTTTTGGTTGCCTTATCTTGGGGCTAAGTCTTCTATTGTGCTCTACTCCAGTGGTAAGTGGAATACCTCTATCGTAGTCCAGTTGCATAAGGTTGTCACTTACGGTTGTCACTGACGTGATCTAGAGGTCTAGTGCATGATGAAACTTTGCTTTGTTTGATACCGGCGGCTCATGGGTGGTTGTGGTTTCCAGGATTTAGGCTCGACGGGTGCGACTAAAGCAGTCATGCCTTCAAGAGATTCTTTGTTACTAAATGAAAAGAGTACAAAATTTCTTAGGGGTGGGAACAGGGGCGGCACTACCTTAAGTGAGGGAGCTGAACCATAAGGTAGAGGTGGCAAATGGGTGGACTGAGTTGTGTTTAGGTGGGTTGATATGGGTTATGAGTTGAATATGGGTGGGCCGAATATGGGTGGGTTGAATATGGGCAAGTCAAGACCCGACCCGACCCGACCCGACCCGACCCAACCCAACTCAACCTGTTTTTTTTTTTATTCCCCGTTTCTGCTTCAAAGGGGGAGATGACTCAAACTTATTCACCCTTTGCGGCCATTTAGACGGTCAGTCTTAAATAATGAAAATAACAAAGAAGAGTCACATTTGGCCGACCATAGGCACCCCATTACGATTTCTCTCGTAAGAGAAACAACAAATACAACAGAAAACTGAACTGAAGCTTGCGGGTGGAAAATACAGAAACAGTAACAAAGAGAAAATCAACCAAATTGTGAAAAATACATGAGGAGAGACCTTCATCCAAGGAAGAAGGAGACATGGATGGGCCGTAAGTGACAGTCGGTCGGGATATCGGAATTCCGGCGTCGAATTCCATCGTTCATCAAATAGAGTGCAAGAAGAATATGCAAATCCCTATTACCGCAGCCGGAATTCCCATCCATGAGCTTCTGCAGCTGATCCCTCCCCCATGTCGTCAGCGCTGATCAAATGTACAGAGAAAAAAAAAAAAAAGAGAGAAGCAGAGGAAGAGAGAGAGAGAGAGATCAGAGGTTGAAATGAACAGGATATGTTTGATCGACACGCCCCTCCAGAAGGTTGGTAAAAGGAATCTCGCAAGCGTTGTGGTCTCAACCATGCTTTTCAGAACGCAGATGTTTCCACTCATCTTTCTACTCCACCCACAAGGGCCGAGACACACCACACTATAGGACCCTACTTGAACCATGACTAACGTGTAGAAAGCTAGCACTTAGTACATTTTTACCCGAGCAAAAATTTGTTCACCCTCATCAAAAAAAGGGTGAACAAAACCCTCACCCTGATTGGTTGAAATGTTATAGGGTCCACGGAATCAATACACTTTTTGGTAAGCATGACATCACTTTGTGGTGGGATCCACATCATTTTTTATGGACCCCACACCATTTCAACCAATCAGGATGAGGGTTTTGTTCACCCTCTTTTGGTGAGGGTGAACAAATTTTTTTTCTTTTTACCCTGGCTAGTGGCAAATGAAAAGAATAAAAAATCAACACGTTTTGGTTGCATTATCTTTGTGCTAAGTCTTCTATTTTTTTCTAACCTAGTGGTAAGTGGAATACCTCTATAGTAGTACTTGCATAAGGTTGTCACTGACAAGACCCGGAGGTGTGGTGTATGATTCTAGCTGGAACTTTGCTTTATTCGATACCGGAAGCTCGTGGGTGGTTGTGGTTTCCAGGATTTAGGCCCGAGGGGTGTGACTGCTTTAGTCATGCCTTCAAGAGATTCTTTGTTACTAAACGAAGAGAGTACAAAACTTTCTTAGGGGTGGGAACAGGGGTGGCGGTACCTTTAAGTGAGGGGGTTCAACTGAATCTCTAAGCTTCCGAAATTCTTCATATATGTATATGATGTTAAATATTTGTGGTAATGTTGTTAGGACTTTAGTTTTATTTTGCAATTTGAATAAGTCTTTGTTTGTCCTAGTCTTGAGGAGTCAGTTGCTTTACCAAGTTTGTAGGAGTTTCAGTAGTGGGAGTATGTTTGATGAAGATGCTAATTTGGATAGGTAAACTTATTGTTACACAAATCAACCGCTCAAACTCAATAGAATTCACAAGCTCAAACCCTTTGAAATTCACGAGCTCAAAACAAGTGAAAAATCAAGAGCTCAACGACATCTATAAAACAAACCAACCAGTGAAAAAATACTGCACCAAAAAAATTATTTTTTCCCTACACATAATTACATATTCAATATTGATCTTGTTTAATAGATGTCGTCGAGTAGAATTTAAATGTATATATTTTCTCCAACATCGGATATAAAAAATAAAAGTTATAAACATTTTAATTTCTAAGAAATAAAAAGAAGAGAGAAATAGATTGAGAAAAGTGGGGAGTAAGTGGAAAAGAGAAAAAGAGAGAGAAAGTGACGAAGAGAGAGGGAGAGAAAGTCAGTGAGAGAGGGGACGGAGAGAGATAGAGTCAAAGCGAACAGGAGAGCGCCACATCAATAGGGTGTAAGCGGGGAGGGTGTGTACGGAGAAAGAGGGAGTGCTGGTGCGTCCTCCTTGGTGTACGACCCTAGTGTGCAGCATCCGAGTCGTCGGATGTGTTTTCAACAGTCCTAATTTCATCTTGGCACTTTGCAGATCTCGTAGTGTGCTCCATATCCTACGAAGATGCTAGGAGGAAAAAAAACTAAGCCAATTACGTTGAAATTCAATGTCTAAAATAACGAATACAGATTCAAATAAGATTCATAACAGACTCCACAGCCATTGCACAGCACGCCACGCCACTTTTAGCATGCTCCAGACCCAGATCAAAGCATGCCATATCTCCATCACGAGTGAAGAGTAGCTCTTGACGCTAATGTGAGTACAAATAAAAAACGCAGCCAGAAGCAAGAGGAATTCTCTGAAATAAACATTTGTTTGACGTACCCACGAACGAAAACTAGGCTACCTAAACTAAAGGTTAAGCAAATCGGTTACCTTCTAATTGTTATGAGAAGAGTATTTGTTTTTTCTTCTCAGGAAGTTTTTGTCTTCCTAGTTGGAACCAAATTGGGTACCAAAGAAGTAGATAAGCAAAACGATGCTGACCTTATACGAGTCCGATTCCAAGTTTTCCATGAAAGATTGGAAAGGAAAGCGCTGAACAAAAATCATCTACATTTGGAGGGAATTTGTTTTTTCTCATGACAACAAAATGGTAATCCAACTTCTCTACTGCTGGAGAAAAAATTTGAACCATTCAATTTCATATTTTTCAAAACTCTTCCACACGCAATTCGATAAGTGTAATCGTTCATTTTGTGGAGCTCGTTCATTTTGAATCGCTTTGATTTTTGGCAAAAAAAAAAAAAGGATTGATATTGTTTGCTCCTTTTGTAGGTAATAGATAAAAATATTATAGTTGCTAGGAAAGATTATGAGATCAGTGTTTTCGTTTTCGTTATGGCTTTCATTAAGCGCCTCGCCTATAAACAATGGGATTGGTTTCCTAAGAAATTTATGCTTAAGTTGATCTGGACGCTCGAGTTATAAATAATATTCACTAATAAACCCACCACTTTACACTAAAACTAGGGAAGCAAAATCCGCCCTCCTCTTGTTCTCAGATAATCTTAAAAACCGACAGTCCTAGATTAGACCTCCAAGCCTTTAAGTGTAATTCAAACACCAAGAAATAACAAGTAAAGAACATGCCCTGTGAATAGACGTCTTTCCCAGGGAAAGTTTTCATGGGCCCTAACATTTCCGTACAAATTTTGGAACCAACACTTGGTAACTTGCTTTAAAAAATTAGTTAAATTATTAATTTAGTTTTGGCAATGAGTAGCAAAAGGTAGTAGGCATACTAAAAGGCCAACAGAAAAGCCAGGGGCAGACTGCTCATACCACAGTCAGGCCCTGTTTGATTATCAGACCAACAAGGGAACAATGAAGAAAACATTACGTCTAATAGACATATTGGAGATCTTATTAAACATGGTTTAGAATTACTTACCAAACCACTCCTGAACCGGCTTCCTATTTGTTGAGGGAGAGGTTAGCCAATTCTCTGTCAAGGTCCTGACTTCTGTCTCGGCAAGGTCTGAATACTCCTGCCCCTGCTGCTGTAGAAAACAAATAAAGGACTTATCCCGAGAGAATGTAATCAAAAGATGTTGAGTTTTTATTCTTTCACTTGCCACTAGCAAAAGTTCTACCTGCTATTTGCTTCTCCATTTGGACAATAAATCAATGTCATCTCTTCAACTTGAAGGTATGGGCCATACAATGGTGTGCGACCCCAGTGGGAGGCGTGGAAGGAGGACTGGAAACACGTGCGTTCGCAAGTTACACATATAACGTTGATGCTCTTTTTATTGCTTTCAGCAGTAGGTGGCCTCTAAACTAAAACCCCCGTCATTATGTTATGGGGGTTTCCATTTCATTCTCTGGAGACCCCCTGCGGGATATGTTGTCCGAGTCCCACTCTCCATGTCTATTAGTGGAGCTTTTGTCCGAGGCCCAATAACACACACGAAGAATGGGCCTCGGACAACAAATCCCACAACGGTGTCTCGGGCAACAAAAACATTTCGTGGGGATGAAATGGATTTATTGTCCACAGAGAGAAGCAAGTTAATTAGCACATTAGTATGTTTAGCTCTGTCAAGTGAATAATAAAAACTAACCTAAGGGGTTCGGAAATTGGTCTTGCCCGTCCTTACGACAGGTTTGCTCCCACCTCATGTCGAGGTGCGTGCAAGCTGACCCGACATCCGGCCATTAGACCGTCAATCTTAAAAAGTGAAAATAACAAAGAACAGTCGCATTTGGCCGACCATAGGCACCCCATTACGATTTCTCTCACAAGACAAATCACAAATACAACCGAAAACTGACCTGAATCTTGCGGCAGGAATATACATAAACAGTAACAAAGAGAAAATCAACCAAATTGTGAAAAATATGTGAGGAGAGACCTTCATCCCAAGGAAGAAGGAGACATGGATGGGCCGTATGTGACAGCCGGTCGGGATATCGGAATTCCGGTGTCGAATTCCATCGTTCATCAAATAGAGTGCTAGAAGAATATGCAAATCCCTATTACCGCAGCCGGAATTCCCATCCATGAGTTTCTGCAGCTGATCCCTCCCCCCTGTCGTCGGCGCTGATCAATTGTACAGAGAAAAATAAGAGTTATAAGTAGAGGGAGAGAGAAAGAGAGAGAGAGAGAGAGAGTGAGGAAGGTGGAAACGATATCTCCTGGCCACAAACGAAGAGAAGAGAGGAGAGGAGAGAGAATAAAACCAACCGTCCAACCCGCCCCACCACGCGAGCCAGCCTTTTCCATTTTGCTGAGAAAAGAAAAATATAGACTATTTTTATTTTCTATTTTTGGGTCCAACCCATTTTAAACCCATGGGAACCTATGTTTTCGGATCTGAATTTGTTGGTCCGTTTTACAGATTTCAACTTTTTTTCAATACTTTTTGTATATTTTTTCTTTACTTTACACTTTAGCTTTTAGAAATTGACAAATATTTTTGGACAGAAAGTATTACAATATGGACAAATTGGATTGGATTCATGGGTTGGGTTGGAAATTACCACCTCTACTCTATGGTTCCGAAATTCTTCCAATAGGTATATGATGTGGTGATGTGGTTAGGACTTTAATTTTATTTTGTAATTTGAATTAGTCTTTGTTTGTCCTAGTCCTAAGGAGTTAGTCGTTTTACCAAGTTTATAGAAGTATCTGTAGTGGGATAGTTTGTTTTGATTTAGGGGGTGTTCCACTAACTTGGTTTTTATGGCTTTTTTAAGTGAGATCTCGAAATACGTGTTGATTTTTTATGATTTTTTATATGATGTATCGTGAGGATGACCTGTCTCGAAAAACGTAATAAGCTTCTTTTTTGCTTTTTGAGTTATTGGAATGGGGCATTCCTAGTTTCTTGTTTAGGTGTGAATTGGTTCTTAAATTAGTGGTATGCTAATTTATGTAATCTTCAAGTTAAGTAGTTGTGTCTAATGAATAAACCACATGATTTCCTTACATCTGTCTCTCTCACTTTAAATTATGTCAGTGGTATCAAAGCTAGTGGGTCGCGGGTTCGAGTCGCGAAAGCACCATCGTGAGGGAGGAATTAATTGTTGGAACCCGGAGTATCTCCTCACACTAATTGGTTTTAGTGAGATGGTGGAAACAGTCTGACAAATCCGGTTTGGCCTTCTTACTGAACCCCTTGTCTTTCATTCCAAGTTCGAAGTTTCCAACTCTCCTTACCGAGAATTTTTTTGGTTCTCTCTCTACTATTGCTCACCTAGTACAACAGTTGTAGTGCGGCTCCGCACTACAACATGATCCGCAGTTCGGTAAAATACCATATAAAACCAAATAAAAGACAAGTGTTATTGTTGTCCAAAAAGCAAAGATGTTTCATTATTGCACACTCGATGCGTGTGCAATCACCTTACACGAATATTGTTTCATCACTTTTTCTTTCTTTTTTTGCAGTCGTATGGTTCTCTTTGTACTTGAAAAATCAAGCAAAACTTCAATAGATGGAATATATTGTCTGATAAACTGCAAACAAGAATAAAAACAAGCATCAAAATAGGGAGTAAAAATCAGTGGAGAAGTTAGGAATCAAAATCGGAGTGGCCGAATTATCAACGAAATTTTGGTTCAATAATTTTTTCATAACTCAATTCAGTCATTCGAGTGACGCACGGTTTTGATATATTGAAAATTTAATCTCTAATATTCTTGTTATGATAGCATTCGACAAATACAGTATCATTATCGCACAGTATAATTAACCATAATTTAGTGTTCTCGAAATGAAAGTTGTTCTTACATTTTTTATTGTCGAAATTTAATAATTTTTTAAAAATATTTTTAAAAAAATACAAAATTTACTCCAAAATAGGAAAATGGGGGGCCGGGCCACTATATAGCTCCATCACTGGTAAAAATTACTTCTTAAAAGATTCAGAAAACTTAATACTCCCTCCGTTCCAAATTGTTGGTCCCTTTTAGGTAGTCGTGCTCATGTCACTCAAATAATTGTCTATATTTCGTAATCTATAAAGTTTCACGGACAGCTGTGATTGGGGGACTCCAACCCTGGGACCCCGAATCCGTGTGACAATGTCTAGCAGAGTGGTGGTGTACTCCCCGACATAAACCCGGTTCTTTTGCCTTAGAAAACTTCAACAGCTGCTACTGACTCGCTCAAGGCCAGATCTCACCCGAACAATTAGCACCCAACCGCCATTTGTTATTTTTTTGGGGTTAAATATGCCGGTGTCGGTCCGATGATCGGAGACGTCCACCGCGTGGAGCTCGTCGACTACTATAAGTGCACTAAAAATGAACTCGATCGGACATCGATAAGTACGTGATCGGAGCATATATAACTTGGAAAACATTGGAACATATATGACTTGAAACACTGGATGAAAACTATTAAACCCATTTTTTTCAAGTTATTTGTGTTCCGATTACGCATTTAACGATATCCGATCAAGTTGATTTTTGGTAGACTTGTAGTACTCGACGAGCTCTACGCAATGAACGTCTCTGATCATCGGACCGACACCGGCACGGCGGCGTCAAGTGCCGCACAGCACGCTGCGCAGCACAAGGCTGCGCAGCATCCCCCCTCTGTCCGTATTGGCCGCTATGTAGCGGCTTTTTGGACCTCCAATACCGGTACCACTCTGCTATACCCACGACCCAAAATTCACACCCATATCTACCAATTTTCGCTACATATCGGTTTTTTATTCGATTTTTCGCCAACTACATGGCCTCTGTCCGCTACGGCCGGTTCAACTGCTTTGGCACCAAATTTTTTTAAGGGTTAAATTCACGGCCGCAACACCTGATGTATCATTTGATACTCCTACTACTGCTACACTTTTTCTATTTAAAACCTTCAATTGCATTCCATTCACTATCTTATTTCATTTTCTGTTCGGATGATTTTAAATGAAGTTTATTCCCCACCATAGATAAAAGAATATTTCAAAAACTTTCAGGCTACGATGAATGCGGACGAAAATCATTTAGGATTGCAGTTGATAAGGTTTGAGGGTTACATGTGTGGTGAATACTACCGCGGTTGTGTTTGGTTTGGTTTGGGTTTTGGGTTTCGGTTTATTGGTAATGAATGGAGGAGAAATAAGGATGATAATTAGAAATAGGGGTTAATGATTGGTGAGAGATAGGGAAAGAAATGAGAATAATATTTGAAAATATTGATAATAATTACAGGGCAATGTGACTAATGATTGGATAATAGTTGAGAAAATTGGGTCTTAAAACCTAAAACAAACAAGGCCGCAGCAGATTCCTTCAGAAAAGTGGCCAAAGGATCAACCCTGAAATGGATAGTCCTAACCATTTTCGTACCCATTGATTTGTCGATAATTTCGAAGGTGAGATTCCTGAGATCATTGGAGACTAAATTTATTCCAAGGACTCTAACTTATCTTACAATAGCCACAACGAGAAAAATCTAAAGAGTATAAAATTAGGACATTTTGCTCTAAAAGATCACTTTAGATACAAATAATACAAAAACTTGTGTTAATTTATTTTCTTCTTTGAAATTAGGTGTCACATTTTTGGGAGAAAAACTTGGGTACCGGCTGGGTATCACGTGGAGGTACCCAGCGCGCATCACAGTCATCCAAAAGTGTTTTGGACAGCCGAGATATATGTTGGGCACCACGCTACACGCACCCAGAATTTTCTCCATTTTTGGACATATTATGGATCAAAAGTCTTGCTTTGAATTTGAAGGTCACTGACCAAGACAATTGGAAGAACCATCCAATGACAAATGACTACAAGTCTACAATAGGTCTTCAATTTGAAGGTCACTGACCAAGACAGTAATACCTTCCACACAGTACTAATCATCAAGTGTTCCTGCAAAATAGCATACAAGTTCTTTAATTTAGTTTGCAGCAGATGCCTATATAAAACATTTCAAATACTTCACCTCGATTGGCAAACCTGCCTTTTTCTGTTTTCAAGAGGAAAGATGGGCTCTGAACAAGCATGGCTGTTCCACAACCAACTATTCATCTCCTCCTTTTTTTCTCTTCCTTTCCCAATTCACTTGCTTACATGCCCAATTCTGCACTCAAGGACAGACCTCTGCCCTGCTCCAACTTAAAGGAAGCTTTTCGTTCAATAAATCTGCTTCTGAGGATTGTGGTTTTGGTAGAATCGCTTCTTTCCCAAAGATGGAGTCTTGGAAAAATGGTTCTGATTGTTGCACGTGGGATGGGGTCGATTGCGACGGAGAGACGGGTCAAGTAATTGGACTCGACCTCAGCTGTAGCTGGCTCCAAGGCACCATCCATCCTAATAGCAGTTTTTTCCTCTCCTTTCCCCGGCTTCAAAAGCTCAACCTCGCTTACAATGACTTTGCCATGTCTCCCATCTCACTTGGATTTACTCGGTTCACCGAACTGACACACCTCAATCTCTCTTTCTGTGGTTTTTCTGGCAAAGTCCCATTAGGAGTCTCTGTTGGGGGGTGAATCACACGGTTGATCCCGTAGTACTAAGTGAAGGTCCAAACGGCAACCCAAGAGGGGGGTGAATTGGGTTTCACACGTAAATGCGGAATTAAAGGAAACTAAAAATGGGACAAAGAGCAAAGCTATAACAGCAACAAAATCAGCTATCTTAATCCAGAATGAGCGCAAAAATGCAGAGAACAAAATAGCAATAGTCTGACTTTATATTCGAAGATATTTAACCTAGATGCAAATTACTCTACTGCCAATATGATTCTCAAGTATAATCTAAGTTAATCGTGCAATTTTAATATGCAAAACACAAAGTAAAAGAGTAAGGGAGAGAGAAATCAAACACCCAGATTTTATAGTGGTTCGGTCCGCAACTTCACGGCCTACTCCACTCCCCAAGTTTCCAACTCGGGAATTGCTGCACTATCTCCAATAGTTGTTACAAACCTCTAGCTTCGCGGGTGCTAGAAAACCTTTACAACCGAGTGATTACTCCGAATCTACTCCAACTAGCTAAGAATCCGGCGCTAGTTAAACCTAACCCAAATGATTTTTTCTCCCTAAAAATCACTCACAAAAAGGTACAGGAATTTTCTGGAACAGGGGGTATTCTCCCTTTTACAATAAGGCTCACAATCAATCACTCAATAGTGTAAAATAATCAAGATGAAGGACTGAGTTGAACAGAAGAATTGCAAGTAATAGCTCACTGAAAAATTTGCTCAATTGCAGGTCGTGTGTTCTTCCTTCTTTTGATGCTGTACTTATACTCTGAAACCCAATTGAAAGTTGCAGATTTTTCCTCCTAACCGTTGCATATAATCAGCCCATAATCTTTCCTTTTAAATCTCTGCCATCTTCAAATATCAAGCAATCAGTCTTCTTTCCATCCGATGCTCATCTTAGTCGTTAGAAATTAGGAAGAGATTTTCCTTAATCTCTTTCCTTCTTCAATTACTTGCCTATTGGAGATAGCAATCTGATGAAGAATACCTTCCAATTTGAGTCTTTAATTTGACTCATGGCTGATTCCTCTTTGATTTGTCAATTCAAAAAGGTCTGGCTTCCATCGCACGAAGTTGTCGCCTCTTTCTTGCTTTCATCGTTAGAAACTAGGTTGGGATTTAGGAAGATTATTCTCTGTAGCAATCACAAGCTATAGAAAGAGAAAATTACACATAAGTCCATACATTAATACCTAATTGCAGAAATTTACTCAATTGTATATGTTACTTCCAATGAAGCCCAATTTAATAAGCAAGCATATGGTAAGTTGTGTTTGGTATCATCAAAATCTAGAACATTGGGGCTAACACTAAGAAGGTACTCCGCCTAGCCAACTTGATCCTGCAACCAGAAAGCACCGGTTAGTGTACTTGGGCCTCTTGCCCAAGGACACTCCGACGGTCAAGTTAGGCTACAGAGGAAGCAGGTATAGAGAATGGAATTAGATCCGAGATTGTGTGTACCTTTTAGGGTTTATCCTGTGGTATTTATAGATCTCTCAGTACTTGCTCCCCAAGTCACATGACGTCATACGTGACGATACCAGTCACGTGACCCGCCCACTAACTTGCTGCCACGTTGCTCTGCAGACGCCTCTGGAAGCTTCTCGTACCATGTTACATGGTCTATGGCACGTGTGCTGTTAACCGCCTCTATTTGCCCGTTAGGTTGGCTTCTGGGTTGGGTCACAGAGCCCGATCCCCGAACTCTACGTTAGCCGTGGCTTCTACTAACCCGAACGTCATCCATAACCGTCGGTCATATATTGCCGTATCCCTTCTTCGGTCTTTGGAACCTCCGTATAGAAGGATCTCCGACGTGCTATCCAGGAGACTTGAGTTCGGTCATACCTCGTACGGCCCAAGCCCCTGCTTTCCCTCCGGCTCCACACCGGGTCCAGTCTTAAGGCTTGATCAATGGTACAATCCCATCTTGGATCTTTGAATTACCCACACTCTCATACTTGGATCTTAGCTATAACAAACTGACTGGTCATACACTTGAGTTTCGGTCTGCTTCGCTAAAGACTATTGATTTGAGCCATAACAGCCTACTCGGTAGTGTTCCAAATTCAACCTTTGAGCTCCAAAACCTTACCTATCTGATTCTTTCTTCGAATAGCTTTTCTGGCACCATTCCATAATCAAATAGATTCGGTGAAAATCTAATCGTGCTCGATCTGCATAAGAATAACTTGCGTGGCATCATTCATGATTCATTTACAAGGGCAAATAGTTTGGAAACCATCAACCTTAATAGCAATGGATTTGAAGGGCCAATTCCTATATCTTTTGTCCATTGTAGAGAGCTTGAAGTTCTAGATCTTGGAAACAACAAATTCCATGATAAATTTCCACAGTGGTTGGAACATCTACCAAAACTGCATATTCTAATCTTGCGATCAAACAGATTCCATGGACCAATGCTAACTTTCAAGACCAAATTTCCTTTTCCAAGCTTGCGAGTTATTGATGTGTCCGACAATCATTTAACGGGTCCACTACCAGAAGAATATTTCAGAAATTTTAAGGCTATGATGAATGCGGATGAAAGACATTTAGGATTGCAGTACATGGCGAGTGGGTCGGGAGACTATTATTACTATTCTTTGCATATGGTAATCAAAGGATCATTCATTGAAATGGAAAAGGTCCTTACATACTTCATGGCCATTGATTTATCAGAAAACTATTTCGAGGTAAGATTCCAGAGATTGTTGGAAGGCTAAATTCAGTCCGAGGACTGAACTTATCATACAACAG
Source organism: Gaultheria prostrata (assembly GCA_036023075.1). Taxonomy (NCBI): domain Eukaryota; kingdom Viridiplantae; phylum Streptophyta; class Magnoliopsida; order Ericales; family Ericaceae; genus Gaultheria; species Gaultheria prostrata. Next base: position 16,873 of record JAXBDA010002084.1, on the reverse strand, counting down.
CCTTACAGGACAGATACCAACATCACTTGGGAATTTGACAAAGCTTGAATCGTTGGACCTCTCATCAAACAAGCTTATTGGAGAGATCCCTCAATATCTAGTGAACTTGATATGGCTTCAAGTCCTAAACCTTTCGCAAATCAACTGGAAGGAAGTATACCTCGAGGCAAGCAATTTGATACATTTTCAAATTATTCTTACATCGACAACTTAGCATTATGTGGACCTCCATTGTCAAATCCATTCAGCAATTCTGGCCCACCGAAACCACCACCCTTGATGTTCGATCAAGAAGAGGATTCACAATCTTCAAATGGATTCAATTGGGATATCATATTGCCTAGTTATGGATTCGGACTGGTATTTGGACTAGTCATGGGATATCTGATGTTCTCCTTTGGGAAACCTCAATGGCCCGTGAAGATGATTGAAGGTGTAGAAAATAGACCTGGGGAAAGAGTAAGAAGGCTTGCTCAGAGAAACGGATGAAAAACAAATTAGCAAACGCAAAATTGGTGTTGCATGGTAAGTATTACAAATAGCTTTCAGCATTTTCGTGCATATATGCATGATTATAATAAAACTTGCTCGTCGGTGTATGGCTTTTAATTAGGGTCTGTACAATTTAGTTTAGACTGATTTATGCTCATTCATATGTTTGCAAGGTACACAATGGGAAATTAGCTGTGAAGAAGGTCCAGGAAGCAATATATAAGTCGGTAGCGGCAATTCAACTTTAGTCTTTACATTTTAGCTTTTGATGTCAGTACAATTTGGAGGTTTGAATGTCATCATAATATTCCACATTAAATGTCCCTAAAGTACTGCAATAAATTTCTCAGTTTGTTCAGTTCGTCATGGATATTAATAAAGCCTTGTACAGGGTAAAAATAACATGTCAAAACAAAAATATTGTCAATAGATTTTCTCTGAAGTTCAAACGAAGAATCATCGCCGAGTAGTTCTAACACATTTAAAACATCAAATATGAAATAGCCACTATTTCATTTATATCATCTTAGGTTTGAATTTCTTTTTAATCAAGTTTGCATTATGCATGTTGAATCATACCTTTTGTTATGATAAGAATATATAGAAGATCGATGATTACTTTCGGTACGTCCAACAAACGTTTGGTTCAGAGAAAACAGGGGTGGCCTTTAATCACATAGATTGGATTTGTGCAGCAGAAATAATTGGGGATGGTTTATACGGTTGCCTATATTGTTAATTCACGTCTATGGAAAATTCCACTTGCTTTGGGCTGGGTCTTTAATTGTATTTACATTCGCGTAAAGAGCAACTCTATACGTACAATGGAGATTTGGCCCAGCTCTGATGTGGCTTTGGAGATGCTAAAAACAGTGCATGTGGCGAGCTGTGCAATGGTTGTGGAGTCGTAACGAATCGTATTTATATGGGGATTTGTCCTACAACACATTGATCTTGACCGCAGTTAGCTGAATCTTTTTCTCCTGGCGTCTTCTTGTATCTTTTTCGCCATAAGCTTACACCACATGCTCCATACACTTATATTAGATGCTAGGAGGAAAAAAAAAACTCAGGCCATTACGTTCAAATTCATAATGTCGAAAGAACCAATACCGAGAAAGGAGGAGGAAGGAACAAACACTTGGCTCCTAAACGAAAGGTTAAGAAAATCGGTTGCCTGTTAATTGTTATGCGAAGAGTATTTTTTTTAGTTTCCTCTCAGGTCGGTTTTTGTCTTCCCAGTTGGAAGTAATTTATCCAAAACGCAAACTGGGTACCGAAGAAGTTGACAAGCAAAACGACGCTGACCTTATACGAGTTCGATTCCAAGTTCTCCATGAAAAATTGGAAAGGAGAGGAGGAAAGTGCCGAACAAAAATCATCTACCTTTGAGGGAATCGGTATTTTTGTCATGACAAAAAAAATGGTAATCAGTTGCCTCTACGGTTGGAGAAAAAATCTGATCCGTTCAATTTCATATTTTCCAAACCTTTTCTGCACGCACTTCAATAAGTGTCATCGTTCATTTTGTAGAGGTCGTTCATTTTGAATTGTTTTGATATTTTCATAAGAGAAAAATGGATTGATAGTGTCTGCTCCTTTGTAGGTAATAGTTCAAAAGATCATTGTTGCTAGGAACTCTTGTGAGATCAGTCTATAGAAGTCTACGATATGGCTTTAATAGAGCCCCTTGCCTATGAACAATTGGGTTAACCCAAGATATTATCACGGTACGACGATAAGTTGATTTGGACATCCGGATTTATCAGAAATATATCCGCGAATAACAAGTAAAGAACATGCCCCGTAAATAGAAGACATTGCAAGGGAAAGGTTGTCATTCTTCTGAAAGGCATTGTCACCTTCTCGATCATAAAAATGTAGCTAGCTAGACAATAGCTACAGCAAGCCTCCCTAAAATATCAAGGACCCGGTTGCCGTTCCTTTGAAATGAAACCAAAACCAGGAAATTTTCATGAAGAGTAGTAGAGTTCTAGAAAATTTTCTCTAGAAGCATCCAGGAATCCATCTCTCTTTCCTGAACGTTTTCGGGGAGAGTTTTCACGAAACCCTAACATTTTTCAAATTTCCATTGATATTCAAAGACCCCTTTTGTAATTCGTCAAGATCTAGATTGAAGTGATTATAAAAGATGTCCTAAATAGGAAAATCGTTTAGTGTTCGTGGGGCACTGCCACATGATACCTCAAGCTCCTTCTCTGACATACATTCACAAGGGTAAGATTAAATATACGAACTTCATCTCAACTCAATTATCTCTTCCAAAATACAAATGTCAAAACTACTACTCCGTCCTTACTTACAAATGGACATTACACTTTATTCTTCTCATTAGAGCATCAGTATATAGAGAAAAATCAATACAAATTTAGCAACTTCCATTTGGTAACTTCTGGGGCGACTGCAATTTAGTAGGGGGTGGTGTCAAGTGAATCCACTAAATAATGATCAACTTCCACTTGATGAAACATATTTTGGGGATCACTCATGACTTGTTGTTATACATGCCAAGAAACTTGTTAAGGTGTGTAAAGATCGTCGACTTCAGGGAATGCACGATGGTCAATGGGATTTTCTATTTTCAGAGGTGTCTTCATTTTGCAACGACCAAGTATTGACATTCCAAGCATGGATGATAAGTTTGTGGCTCGTGGGAAGTCAAGATGAAAAGCTCCCGAAATTGCAAATTTGCATCATTATCGTATTGATCTATTCTACCAGGATTGACAGCAATCGCTTTACAGAGGTCAATAGCGAGTTGCTTGTTTGTAGGAGTGTTTCAACTAATTCATTTTCTGCTTTTGATAAGCAAATGTTAATTCATCTTGCTAAACTCTATCCATGTGACTTTTCAGCAATAGACCTCATGGCACTTGATAGTCAACTTGAGAACTACATTATTGATGTGTGCTCAAAGAAACGAGCTTTGCGAGGTCAATGGAGTTGCTGACCTTGCTAAAAAAGTTGGCGAAGACAAAAAAGGATCTCACACATCCATTGGTCTATTTGCTCGTGAAATTGACATTGATCTTACCCGTGGCAACGGCAACTGCGGAAAGAGCATTTTCAGTGAAGGATGATTGCTTGGTTACTTATAATGAAGCCGACATATTTAGGAGCATTGACAATGAGCTTATTATGCAAAGATTTCGCAAAATGAAAACTCGTCGAGGGCAATTGTAAAAATTTAGGTACTTGTTTTTTGTTTGAACAGTTGTAATTGAAAGTACTCTTTTGGTTGAGATTTGTGAAGTGTAGATTCATTTGCTTAAGTAGTAGATTATACTAATTGCGGTCACAGAAAATTATTGGATGACACCACTAATCGAATTTCTTGGAGTCGCCACGGGATAACTTGCTTTAAAAAATTAATGTAAGTGTTAATTTATTTATAGCAATGACTAGCAAAAATCGTAGTAAAGCCTACTACAAGGCCAAATTGGCCAATAGAGAAACCAGGGGCAGACTGCTCTTACCATAGTCAAGGCCCTGTTTGATTATCAGATCAACAAGGAAATGATGAAGAAAAGGTTACCTCTAACAGACAGATTTGAGGTCTTATCAAACATGGTTTTGAATTACTGACCGAACCACTCCTGAACCGGCTTCCTATTTGTTGAGGGAGAGGTTAGCAAATTCTGCGTCAAGGTCCTGATTTCTGTCTCTGTGAGGTCTGGAATACTCCTGCTCTGCTGCTGTGGGAAACAAATGGATGACTTATCCCAAGAGAATGCAATCAAAACACGGCCTTGTTCTTTTCACATTTCCAAAAAAATTTCCAAAAAGATTCTTTTTTCATCTCTCATCTTTCCAATCATTAATCACATTTCTCTCTCTACTCATACCCCTCTCTCCAATCATTATTTTTATTTCTCTCTCTATCTCTCTCCAATTATTACACCTCTCTCTAATTATTACTTTTTCCAAAAATCCATCCAAACACTATCTCAAAAAAATTTCCAAAAATATTCTTCTCAAAATTCTAAACCAAACACAGTGAAAAAGTTTTTATTCTTTCACTTGCCACTTGCCAACGTTCTACCCGAGTCTTACTTCAACTTTAAGGTATTGGCCCTACAATGGTGTGCGTCTCAACTCCAGTGGGAGGAGTGGAAGGAGGACTGGAAACAAGTGCGTTTACAATTGCGTCGTATAACATTGATGCTCTTTTGATTGCTTTCAGGCTTCAGCAGTAGCCTTTGAAGTAAAAACCCCCTCATCACGCTACGGGATCTTCATTTCTGTCTCTGGAGATACCTTGCGAGATCTATTGTCCGAATCCCACTCTCCATGTCTATTAGTGGAGCTTTTGTCCGAAGCCCAACTACACACACGGAGAATGGGCCTCGGACAACAAATCCCACAATGGTGTCTCCGGCAACAAAAGCATTTCGTGGGAGTGAAAGGGATTTATTGTCCACATAGAGAAGCAAGTTAATTAGCACATAGGAATGTTTTTAGTCTCCGAGTGAAGAATAAAAACTAACCCAATGGGTTGGCAAATTGGTTTTGCTTTGGTACTTAGGGGTTTGCTCCGACCTAAGGTCTTGGGTTCAATTCCCCTTGCCAGCGAGACTCTTGGGCCACTGGGGGTTATGCTTTGGAGGTAATGCTCCAGAATTAGTCGAGGTGCGCGTAAACTGGCCCGGACATCCAGTTATCAAAAAAAACATAATAGTGGGCCTCGGACATATATATCCCGCAATGGGATCTTCGGCAGCGGAAATGGACCTGTTGCCTGATGGCGGTGGAGTTAGTTCGGGGACTTCTGGTGATCAAAGCCATCAGAGAGCGTCAACATTACACGAGAAAATTGCGAACGCAAGTGTTTCCACTCATCTTTCTACTCCACCCGCAAGGGTCGAGACACACCACACTGTAGGACCCTACTTAGTACATTTTTTACTCTTCTATTGTTTTCTACACCAGTGGTAATTTGGATACGTCCATTGTAGTCCAGTTGCATAAGGTTGTCACTAAGGAGAGTTGTAGGTCTGGTGTACGATTCTAGCAGGACTTTGATGTCTTCGATACCGGTGGCTCGTGGGTGGTAGCGGTTTCCAGGATTTTGGCCCGAGGGGGGTGACTAAAGCAGTCATGCCATAACAAATCGCATTTTGTACTAGCGAATGCCCATGCTAAAAGGAACGGGGTGGGGTTCAAGCACGGGTAAATGTAATGTTGTCTCAATTGACGTCAATTAGAAACTCCTACCTGATGAATCCAATTGAACTCCATCAAAATACCTTTTCAAGTACACGAAAAAGTTTAAACAAATTAAAAAAAGTCATACCATTGTATTTCTGTTCCCTTAGAATAGAGGTTGCCTTTAGTTTTGCTTATAACACGTCATTTATGTGAAATTTGTCAAGGCACTTACCAAGAAATCTAACTGCACAGCCCAATTGGATTTTCCTCCTACTTTTTTCTAGTCTTTTCCACCAAGTATCTTGATAGGCAATAGAAAAGGAAGAGGCATGGTACAGTCCGTGAATAAAAAACCATGAAAATGCACATGAAAGTGCATTAGACAGGTGAGATTCATTCGGTACACTATTTAAACGGTGTACTGGATGGATCTCATCCGTTAGATACACTTTTATGTTCATTTTCATATTTTCCTTTCATGGACCAAACACTTTCACATAGAAAAGTAGAATGGTGAGAAGGCTTTTAAAGGAATGAAAACTGATTTTGTACTACTACTGCAAGATTCGAAATGGCCATCAGTAAATCAAAAGCAAGTGTGGATTAGCAGTGGGAGTTGGTGATTATGACCAGGAAGCAGCTTAATTTTAAGGGGCATCTGGGGGATCATTTGAGTTTGCTAATCTTTCTATCCCTTCCGTAGTTGTATTAAGAATACTCCATAACTTTGACCTCAATATCTAATAGATACTCAAATTTCAATAAACTTCTGTTAGACACCTAAACTATGAAGCGGTTATTCAATTAGGCTCGTCAAATTACTAATGGAAATTGCTAACCGGAGTTATTATTTATGTTTTATGCTGACTAGGTCCTAATTTCTCTCTCTCTCCCACCACTACCACAACTGCCTCCACCACCACCACCACCACCATAATCGTCACCCCAACTAAACCTCTTTGACCCAACCTACTTTTCCAAATTCAAAATTAAGACGCTATCCATTAATTCTTCCCTCTTCAAATTCTTTATCGTCTTCCTCTTCTTCTTCTTAGTCAATTCCCCAACATTCTCTCTCTTCCCCAAAATCCCAAAAAAATTTAAGTGTAAAAATTTTAAATTTCCCAACTCGTTAGCTCCAATGCCGACGCTCTGTCGCAAGAGCGGCTCTCTTTTGGTAGACGAGTCACATGAAGGAGAAGATTCCAAGAAGGGAATTTGAAGACACTCTTGTTTTTTTTTTTTTTAAAGAGAGTGCCTTGGTTTCCTGTTTCTCTTTAATATACAATATACAGAGCGTAAATAGGACCCGTAAAATCCATTACAGCCAACCGGCCTCTATAATTAGGATTTTACAACTTAATTGTACATTCAAAGAATCTATTTTGACTAAGAGGAACCCTAAAAATCAGAAATTCTTAAGGGTCATTTTTTATTGTCGTGATAGATGAAAATTTCTTCACCTTTGAAAAAAAAAATTAAACAGTTGCATTTTAGGCTCTAGGCCAACCCCTGCTGCAGCTACGAAAGGAGCACTAAGGAATTGGTACAACTGGAGTTCGAATTGGTGAAGGTCAAGTTTTTGACCGAATTTGAAGGTACTGTTGTATATTCCAAGAAGTTATATGAATTATGTACTTCGAATCATCCATGTAATGGACAAATTCATTTCAACTTCTCGATTAGCGAAAAATAAATGAGGTCAATTTGACCAATTTGAGAATCGATTGTGTGTGAGGGTTAGGACAACTAATGCCCACATTTTTCATTGATTTCACACACTAATTTTCAAAACTATGAATCTATAGTTTCTAATGCATTTGAGGGAGATCCCAAAAAAGAGGTGTCAGTTTAGATCGTCAAAGTAGATTCTTTGAATGTAAATTAAGCTATAAAATTACCCTAATTCTAAAAGTCAGTTGCCTGTGTCTTAAAGAGAAACCAAAAAACAAAAAAAAAAACATATATTTCACCATCTAACCATGCACCTCTTTTTCAGGATCTCCCTCAAAAACAGTTACAAAAAATTGAAAATCAACAATAACAATTCAAATGCATTACAAACTATAGGTTCATAGTTTTGAAAATTAGTGTGTGAAATCAATGAAAAATGTGGCATTAGTTGTCCTAACCCTCACACACCGTCGGTTCTCAAATTGGTAATTGATCGACCTCATTCATGTTTCACTAATCGAGAAGTTGAAATGAATTCGTCTATTAAATAGATGAGACGGAATAAATAATTCAAATAACTTTTTGGAATATACAACAATACCTCAGATTCGGTCAAAATCTTGAACTTCACCAATTTGAACGCCATTTGTAACAATTCCTTATTGTTCCTTTTTTAGCAGCCGTATGGTTGGCCTAAAGCCTAGAGTGCAACTGTTTTTTTTTTTTCTCCACAAGGGAAGAAATATTCATTTATAACGAAGATAAAAAATGACCCTCAAAGATTCCTCCTAGTCAAAATAGATTCTTTGAATATAAATTTAAGCTGTAAAACTGTAATTATAGAAGTTCGTTGGCTGAAATGGGTTTTACGAGGCATATTTAAACTCTATATATTGTGTTCTTAACGAGAAACAAAAATACAAGGCCCTCTTCCAAGAAAAAATAAAATAAAATGAAGCATCTTAAAAAATTTCCTTCTTGGGATCTTCTCCTTCACCCAATCATCCGGTCCCACAAAATCAACTACTTGATTCTTATCCACAATCCCAAGCCAAACCTTGATTTGCAAGCAATTTCAACTTGTCAAATTCTTGAAACCAAATATGATTTTGGCTTGAGATCAAAAGGGGTGTTATCAAATTCAAAATTGATGGGAAGTAGTGGGAGAGTTAGTGGAGACATCATAGAGGGAAAGGGGATTGGAATGGATGTAAAGGGGGAAGGGATAGAGGAGTTATGGGGTTCATTATAGAGATAGAGATATAGAGAGCACAGTACTTTTGGTTTGGGAGGATGATGGGGTGGAAGGAGAGTAAGATGAGAGAGATAGAGAGCACTTTTGGTGTGGGAGGAAGATGGGGTGGACAAGTGTAACCCGCCACCACCTTGCACAATATTGTCTACTTTGGCCGCCCAAGCTCCAAGGACTTCCCAGTAAAGTCATCCATCCCTGAATTGCGGCCAGAACGAGCACGCTTAACTGGTGAGTTCTAATGAGCTTTGAACCCCGCACCTTCCCTCGGGAGCTATAGTACTTAGTTCTGCATAGCACTTTATTCCAACTCTGGTATTCAAGAGGTGGCTCCTACCTCGTTCCCGAGGTTGGGCTATGATACTACATGTAATGAGTCAGGCCAGCTAACCCGCAAACCTTTAACCTAATCACATGGCTCAAAAGCAATAGCTAGTGGGCCAAACATTACGTTTTGACCAACACTTTCTTAACTAGGCGATGTGGGACTAAGGGATGCCACAACGAGATGGGGTTCATGAGAGAGAGAAAGAAGGATCAAATCAGCATATAAAAGAAAAAAGAAGAGAGAGAGAGAGAGAGAGAGAGAGAGAGAGAGAGAGAGAGAGAGAGAGGGAGAGAGTGAGATCAAATCAGCATATAAAAGAAAAAGAAACTTGGTTGACACTTTTTTGTAATTCCGCTAGGAACTTGACGGATTTAGATGGCAAGAGCCTAATTGAATAACAGCATCATAGTTTAGGTCTATAATTGAATTTTATTAAAGTTTGGGATGTTTATCAGACATAGAGGTCAATGTTTGGGAGATACTTTGAAATTTTCCCCGCTTCGTGGTTGAAAATTCATGGACTAGAAACTTGTATGATTAATGAAAATTTGAATCATAAAGGCAAATCTCTTTTCGAATGAGAAAACGAAATACGTAGTTGTATAACAGTAATAGCACCGATCGATACAAGTTGGATCAAATGGGGACTTGGGGATTCCTAAGATTGCTGTTGTTCAGAAACCAAATGCTGTTGTCTTATAACACTCGATTAATGGTTTTGGCCATAAGCATACACTCTTGCGTCCTAACCTATGAACACAATTTTTCAAATAGGACTTTCGTATATTATCTGCATAAAACTTAATTGAACTGTGACTCACGTGGAGAAAACTAGCACCTATTGCATTTCTAGTCTGGCTAGCGGCAAGTGAGAGAATAAAAACGTAACGCGTTTTGATTGCATTATCTTGGGGCTAAGTCTCCTATTGTTTTCTACACCAGTGGTAAGTGGAATACCTCTATTGTAGTCCAGTTGCAAAAGGTTTTCACTGATCGAGGAGATCTAAGTGACGTAGGACAAGATTGGAAATTTTTTTATTTTTATTTGTATTTCTTTAGAAACTTCCCAACAAAATAAAGAAACTTTTCAATCTTGTCCTACATCATCTAGAGGTCTGGTGTACCACTCCAGCAGGAAACTTGGCTTTAGTTCGATACCTGTGGCACAGAGATCACGAACACTCAATCAAATTTATTTGATTAAACTCAAAGGAAATACAAAATCTATTTCATGATCAATAAAGAGTTTAGACTTACCAATATATTACCCAAAATTCTGATGCAGGTGTTGGAGTTGTCAGGGAAATGCCGCGCGGGATGACAAGAAGAACAGGATAAAGTAGAAACCGTAAGCATTTGTTGTTACATTGAGGAACGATAACGACTTGGCTAAAATACTTCAAGGTGTGACCGTGTATATAGCAAGCGCGGCATGGTGTCCTCCCCTGCCTGAGAAAACTTCAACCGCTGACTCGTTCAAGCTTGTTCGGATGGGTTTCCAAACCCAGTTTTCGAAAACCCTTTTTGAAAAAAGACCTCAAAATTGGTTTTCAAAGTATTGCATGTGGGTGTTTTTCTGATAATTTTGGAACCATTTGGGGAAACCAAACAAGTGTAGGTTTTCAAAAACCGGTTTTGAAAACCCAACCAAACAGGGTTAAATTTGGTAAAATATGTTTTTCCTGAACCCTGTTTTCTGTATTTTTGGTAAAATATGTGAATAATCTTTGTGATTAAGTTAGTTTTCCCCTCCTGATAAGTGTTACTACTGATTAACCCGGTTCTTTTGCCTAAGTAATCGTCAACTGATGCTGCTGACTCGGACAAGGCCTCCCAGGTCCCAGCCAAAGAATTAGTAGAGGGAACCGGCTCCCCTCCGGGAGGAGTTATCTCCCAACCTGTCCAGATTCCAATTTTGTGGGCTCATCCTGAGCCTACAACAACTATCATTACCGTTAACGTTGTAGATCATGTCGAGAAACTTTGACCACACTAAAAATCATGTTAATTGAATACCAAAAAGTATTTGATTGGCACACATTTATGTTGGAAAAATCACACAAATGGAATCGAATCTACTGTGCACGATATACATTTTTCAATGTAAATGTGTGCTGATTAATATGATTTTTTGGTATTATTGAAATGCTCGACGAGTCTACAACGTGAATGATTTCAATCTTTCTGGGCCCACATCATCGGAAACTAGAGTAGTCATTTGTTATGTTTTCTTGGGTGGATAATTATGTGTACAACTTTCTTGCTAAGTTTTTTCCCCTTTTTTTTAAGGCAGTGCTATGATCAAACTGCATAAACCGTGTACTCCTTATAAACTATTTTTGGGGTAGTAGGGCCTGTTTACACCATAAAAATAATTTACCCTTATATCGATAAGGGTTTACACGTGGCAGCCAATCATTAAAAGGCACCCGTTTTATTTTTGAATTAACCTTGGTTTATCAATAAGGTTAACGTGGCAGCCGACAAATGAAGAGGATTTGGATCAAGACAAAGGCAGTTATTTGTCTGAAGAAAGAAGTTCAGTCAAATGTTCAATTCCCTTGAAAATTCACTGTTTCAAGGGATAACTATTTGGTTCAAATTTAAGAGGGAAACTACTTGAAGATTCAAATTCAAAAAAAGAACAAGCCTATAAATACAAGTCATCTACAACAATTTCAACACATGATCAATATCACCTAAAGGCTTTTCTTTTTATCTTTTTTACTTTATTGTCCTTTACAGCACTTTCTATGAGCAGGAGTAATTTAATTTCCTTATCGATCTTAACCCAGAGTTTGATCGATTTGTAACCATTGTTGGAGTTTAATAAAAATTCACTTTGTTAGTCTTCAATTCCTTTGTTAGCTTCCAGAGAAGTCCTGAAATACAGCAAGGAACCAAACTCCACTTTCACAAACCACATTCCAGCATCATCTTTCATTTAAAGTTCTTATCGATAAGAACTGAATTAAATAGATAAATAATTTTTGGCGATAGAAGGAGGGCAACATTACTAATTTGGAAGTAATGGCACCAAAGAAAATATCAGAAGGACAATCAAATGAACCACATGAAAATGATGGAAATCTTCATCAAGAGGATGGCGCTCCAGTGAATATTGATCAAAGGGTTCCAACAAATGGCCAAAACAATGGCCCAAATGAATCACCAGGTTTTGATGCACAAAGCCTGACTAGGCAATTGGGACGTGCATTGGCCAATCCTCAGAATGAGTCTTCACAAGAACTCATGACCATGTTAAAAAGGTTAATGACATCACAACAACAACCTCCGTAGAATGTTATTAATTCAACAGATGATATGCCTTAAGATGGGCAAAATATGGAGACACCAGACATACTTGGACAAACTTCCCAACAAGTATATAGTAATCCTGTTTTTGATAATGTCCTTATTGGAGCAAATCGTGTGCCTTCAGGAAATAATCCAATTGGAAGGAATACACCAATGAGGCAAACTAGTAGTTTTTACGAACCTATTCCAAATCCAACATTGGGAAATCAAGGGATTGGAACTGCTACTAACATGCCAAATTACAGTGGCATATAGGTCAAAACCAATATGTGCCAAATTATAATGGCATTGGACAAAATCAACAGAGAACAAATTACAATGGTACAGGTCAAAATTACATACCAAACATAAATGGTACAGGACAAAACCAAGGTGTGCCTCCTTTGGCACAGTATGTACAAAGTATCCCTAGACAAGATCCTTTAAGAGACCCACTAATGATTAGTATGGCCTAGATCACAGAGGTTGGAAAAACCAATGTTTAGGAAACCATGCCCAGCATGGGTTGATAATATAGCATTACCTATGGGATATCAAATTCCAGAGTTATCTATTTTCAATGGAGAAGAAAATCAGTCTACCATTGAACATGTTGGACGTTTCCACATTCATTAAGAAAGACTACCTTTACATGGTCCATAAGTCTACCTTCTAATTCAATATATAGTTGGCATAATATGGAAGAACAATTCCATGCCCAATTCTTTAGGCATGAACCAGAGGTTTCTGTGGCAGATTTTGGCTAAATTAAAACAAAAGCCAACTGAAACTGCAGAACAATTCTTAACTAGATTCAAAAAGTTAAGGAACTTATGCCACTTTTATATCCCAGAAACTGAGAGAGTAAAATTGGCACAACATGGCATTGGATACAAGTTCAAAAGACATTTTAATGGTGTTGGAATAAAGGCGTCTAACTTTGAGGCCATTATAATTTCTTATCCTTATGAAGAATTTCATCTGGATTCTTTGGTTTTTCAACTTCTTTATGTTGCTTTAAAATAATCTCCTCAGGCCTAGAGGCTTCTCCTTCTAAACCTCCACTTATAGGTTTCTCAACTGGGACCTGTTCTGTGGGGACTGCAGCAACAACTTCAGTACCAATTATTACTAATACCTCAGTCTCTTGGACCACATGTACTTGAGAAGGATCTTGAGGATTGGTAATATCAAGCTCATTCAATGCAGTGGATGACATGCCAGCATCTTGCACCTTTGTGCTTATCAGATTCAGACATTGGGGTTTCCTTTTGTTTCTGATTCCTTCACAACAGTTGGAGCCTTAGAGGCATCCTTAACAATTTCCCCTACTAGTTCTTCCTTATCGATGCCTTTAGGAATAGGCGGATCTGCAACAGAAAAGATTGATACTTCTTGTTCTACCACTTGAGAAGTAGTTGTCTTAACAGTATCAAGTTTTCCTTGTTGTGTGCCTTTGTCAATAGGCATTTCAGATGTCTTTCCAACCACCTGTGAAGGTGTTATAATTTGCTCTTGTTCAACAACCTCAACAAGCTCATCGATTTGTGCAGGAATCTGAGAAGTACCTGTCTCAGACATTAGGGCTCATGAAAGTCATCAACAGCTCTAAAATCAGAATCTGTCCTTTCATATGACAAGGGCTTATTAGCTATTAGCCTACTACAGCACTCTCTCCTGCAAGGTATTCCATGAGTAGAATTCTCTTGGTTTGCTTTCTTACTTGAGCAGAAGGTCTTTTAGCCTTAGTTGAAGGAGACAGTTTAGATCTAGTTTTAGCCTTCTTGGTTGCAGACCCAACTTCAAATCTGTCAACAATTTCAGTTCTCCTTTTCTGTAGCAAAAGGAATAAGAATAATCAACCCTCTATCATAATAGATAAGATAAGGAAAGGTTATCAAATTAAGGCCTTACAAGGCTCTAAATTTTTAAGTAAGTTATATACAACTGTTTATTATAATCGATAAGGTGAATAATGCTTCATTTACCTGAGATTTTTGAGGTTTTAAGTCTTTGATAAGAAAATCATCTGTATCGAAAGTCTGCTCTGCCAAATCAGGAGCAATGCCTTATCCCTTTCTGTATTCCATTTATTGGTATAAATACAGGTTTGGTGCGCTTCGGATAAAATCCAAATCCATATGGTTTGGTTATGGTGCACTAAAAATCATACCCATCGGATATCGGTTGGATTTGGGTATAGATAAATACTTTGGGTTTGGATATGGTAATTGCAAAATCTAGACCAAACCGATCCATTGCCATCCCTAACAAACTGGTATCAGAGCGTAGGTTTCGACTTTATTTTGTTTCACTTGGTTCTTTCAATTTTTTGTTTGGTGGTTTTTGAAAATCAATTCGAGTCTGAGGAGCTATCCAAGAAATCAGTAGCAACCAGGCTCAGTACCGGTTCGGCGGTGCGGTTAAATATGGAAGTTGAAAAAATGATAAGAGATTAGGGGATCATTGATGCACATGCGCTAACTGGATCTTGATCCTCTATGAGGATTTCTCTATGAGGATCTTGTGGGGGTTTTGTTGTGGTCTTAACAACACACCAAAACGGAGATCCAACGGCTCACAACCCTCTTCCTTGTTTCTAAATCAAAACGGCTCCGTTTCATTAGGAAAAAAATTGCAACGGAATGGCAAGCCACAAATGGCCGTTTTCTTCTTCCGTTTCTTGTTTTCTTTCATGCTCAAATGCAGACAATCACACACCGAAAATGATTTCGGGGTTTTTCTATTTCCTCTGGAGTTTGCTATGGATGGGTAAGCATGAAATAACTGAATTCTTATTGTTTTCCATTATCCTTTGACTTTCAAATCTTGTTGTTAAATTTCAAAAAAATCAACTTAGCGTTTAGGCTTGCATGAATTTTGTGAACTTTTTTATCTTTATTTTTATTTTATATCACAATTCGAATGATCATATTAGAAGTATTGACTAAATAAAAACTTGACAAGAGGGAAAAATAGGGTAGACATTTGGTTTTTTCTCTCTTTTTTATTAATCAACTTGTTTATTAGCTTTTGCATACAAATTCAATTTTTGGGAGTTCTCACGTCAAAGAAATATCATATTCAACAACAAAAAAAAAGGCCAATAAAAGGAGTAAAATGGGATTAATACAATGACCATTCTTATCAACATGATTTCATCTTTTATCTATTTGATAATGAAATTTATTTTCCGGTAAAAAAAGGAGAAGGTTAACCATTCCACTTTTTTTACCCACTTTGGGTTTTCTTTTTACCGTGCATGAAGAAAACAAGAAACGGAAGAATAAAACTACCGTTTGTGCCTTCCCTTCCGTCACATTTTTTTCCTATGAAATGGCGCCATTTTTTATTTAGAAACAAGGAAAGGGATTGCGAGCCGTTGGATCTCTTTTTTGGTGTGTTGTCATGCCCACAACAAAACCCTCACAAGATCCTCACAGAGAAATCCTCATAGAGGATCCGGATCCACTTTAACTAAGCATATTATTCCTTTATTTGAATCATAAAATGATGTTAGGAAATGAATTACTTTTTTTTTTGTCATTCGTCATTTCTAATCTATTATTATATAGGGGAGGGGGAATGTGATTCGATCCCAGAATGCAGTGTAGGACATTCAAGAGCTCTACCGCATGAGCTAGCCACCACTTCCAGAAGTGAATTACTTCAAAAGTTTGTTTTTATAACTCAGTGTCCAGGTTGGAACCTTCAAAAGTATTCTCCTGACGAAAGATAAATGAATTTCTTAAGAGAGAGATCCTGGCGGCTCCGTAACTTCTATATTAGTTCATTGAATGATAACCTTGAATTTTGCAAATTTCATTGTAAAAATATTACTTAAAAAAGGGACTTATGTTACATTATCTTTTGAACAACAAAGTGCAAATGTTGGAATACTTCATTGCAAATAAATTGCTACACTTATTCTACTATTATTATTTCACCGTCACGGAGCAGTGAAAAATTCCTTTTACAAAATAAATGAGATTTATTTTAATCATAACTGTAACACCGCGCTAATTCAATTTGTTATTTATAATGATTTAACAAAATGAAGAAGAAAATTTAACGTTGTGAATTAAGGACAGAGTTTCGTACGGAATTCAAAATTTATTTTCGATATTGAATAAGTACATGATTACAAAGACAAGCCATCTAATCTACTCGTAAATCGACAGCTTCACCAATTCCTTGATCTTGATGTTCTCCACGATCTCTGCAAACATGTTGTGGGGCTATCGATTTTTAGGGTGAACCTTCCGTAAACCTCTCGAGCCGCGTATGGGCACCGCCTGGGCCCTTTCACCTGACGCTCCTCTTGAGTGCTTTTGCCTAGCCGACAGGCTAGGACGGATCTCACATTGGGCCTTCGCTGGGCGTGTAGAGGCTCTGCCTGAGCCTTTCCGCCTAGCGCTCCGCCTGGCCTAGAGAGCTCGCCTGAGAAGGAGACTTGCACAGGTAGCAACCGCGTTAGCGCCTAGCCCGGACGGTGGTGGTCCGGGAAGGCGCTCCGACGATCAAGTTAGCAACTGGAAGTGGTGATGTGACTTGAAATATAGAGAGGAACATGTAGAGAGCGAAAGTGAGAGAGAGAGGGGCTAAGCTTTATGCCCAAAAAACTCCCCCCATTTCAGGTAGGGGGCCTGCCATTTATAGGC